>JAALXI010000537.1:0-10640 GCA_012977755.1 Fusarium nurragi | reverse complement strand
TCTCCATGATCGTACATAAAGGAATCCATGATTCCATGGATGGTGGAGAGCCACAGAGCGGGAATTGTGTGTGTGCGGGGACGGATGGTGGGCGAGGATCAGGATCGTGGGCTGGGTTGGGTTAGGACTCGGGACGCGAATTGGTGTGGTCTGGGGTTTTGGGGGCGATCGCTCCCGCATCTCCCCCCCCTCCCCCCTCTTTGCTTGAACCACCTTTGAGTTCTAAATTCTAACTGTCCACGGTTCCCCTGAGCATCTGGTAGTTGATGGATATCTCGAACTCAAAATAACTACTATACGGAATACATTGCAGGGGCGCCTCAGCGAGCAAGGCAGGTTACATCAATTAGAGCGACAGGGACAAGGGGGTTTAAGTGGACGACTGTAGAACGGATCATGTCCGTGCTGAATCGCGGATCCTGGGGTCACGATTGATCGACTCGGCTGCGTTCTAGTACATAAACCACTGGAGCACTCTTTATTACGAGAGTACGCTGCAAGGGAGATTTGCAACGTTGATTGCAAGTTCTGTTCAACCACCAGACAGACTTCCACGCTCTATTCTCAGGCTTAGTCTGGTATCTCCAGCACTAACTGGCCAAAAAACCATCTTAGTGAGGTTTTTCGAATTAGGCCATCCGTTGCAGGTCAACGGTGACCAAAACCCCAGATTCGAACGCTCCGACGATGAGTGAGAGATGCGACAAGAGTGCGTCTCGATGACGTCTTTACATTTCGTTCAAGGGCTGGAGGATACGGAAGAAGTCGACTGCTGGTCTAATAAATCTCCTCAGATGCTACGAAAGCGAGACACCTCACGGGAGACATGCTATGTGGGTCAGACAACTGATAGACGCACAATATGAGACAAAGTATCACGGGCCAAAAAGGGTGAGACATAAGACGCAGCACGACATTCAAAGGGTTTCTCGTACTCTTCCTGCACAGACGCGCCTCGGTGAACATGACTAGGTCTAGCCTCACCGAGCAAGGCGGACCAGGGTGATGATTTGATTCATGAATGATTGAATATCGGCAACATCTGATAGAACAAGATTTTGGATCGGACCGTGCAATAATCTAGACTCTAGCGTCGCGATGCACAAGAGACAAAGACAAAGGTAACAGCCCGAGTCCGGACAAAGTATCTGCATGTGTACTATGAGAAAGCGAGCGCTTTATTGATGAAGCTCTGCGGCGCAGCAACGCAACAACGTTTCATGTCGTTGAAGAAAAGCTGCTATCAATGCAATGGCATCTGCATGCAGTTAGCATCGCGACGCACGTACAGGAGAGGAGACAGGCAAGCTAGGGCGACAAAGGGCGCTTGCGTGCATCGAGGCTCGAGCGACACTCCCACACGCCCGTCACACGCATCACGTTGTGACACGCAGTCCCGGTATAGCGGATCAGAGGCGGCGAGGCTCTGAGTTTCCATCCCAAGTTCTCAGGCTCAGGTTCAGGGCTCAGGCTGGCTCTTGGTGAACCCCTTTGCGCTTTGTCTTGGTGGATGAGAGGAAGCTGATCAACTTGAATATTGGCTCCGGAGCGACCCCGATCAAGATCAGTAGCATGGGCATGCTAATAGCATTTAGGCCTGATTTATTCGAAGTCTGGGTCCATCTGAAAACTAGTTAGGTATCCGTCTACCTATCTAGTGCATGGGCTATCGCACAGGGATATGCTAAAAGGAGCGCAACTTGGAAATCATTTATTGGGTTTCGAGAGATATAAACAGTAGGTTGACTCATTACTGGGAATGCGAGCAGTGATGTCTTACAGAAAGCGCATCTATTCAAAGCAAGTCGAAGCAATTATGGCCATGATCATCATCATCATCAATATCAAGCAAGCAATTGCTGCAACTGACACATGGCCGCGTTACGAGATGCTGACACTGATGACACCCAAGCCACTGACTTTAGCCTACCAAGACCAAAGACCAGGACCAGTAGGCTTCAGCCGTTATGCTAATTCCTGGTTTGGGTTTTACTTTCTTCTGGGGCGCGCTGCAACAACAACCTTGCACGGTGACATCTCGCTGCTTGAGAGACTGGCCATAGAGGCGCTGAGCTACATAGCCGAAGCTGAACTAAGAGGACCCAATGATGCTGATGATACGGACGCAGATGCGGAGTAGGCGTGTGTCTGCCCGTTCGCTACTCCCCCATTTAGAATTGGATATTCTTGATCAACAGCTTCTTATCTTGGAATCGTCGTCTTTCAGAATCCCTCTCGCGCTGGTGTCGCCCTCACCGCATTCTCCATCTTATCCTTCAACGGCAATATCACCGCCATCATCTATCTCTAGTGAGCTTAACTCCGCCTCCACCTCGTCTCCTCCTCTTGCTCACTTTGTCTTACTCTGATATACACACACCTATTCCTTCGATAGCCAACCAGGGTTTCTGTTCCCCTGCTCCCTTACCCTTGTTCTTGTCCATGCCTTGGCTTGGCTCCCCACTCACATCACCTCCTCCCCCAGGCTTGCGCCATCTCAACCAACCGTTCTTCGTCATCCGTCTCCCTCAATCGCGCCGTCTTTCCAACGGTAAGCCCTTCTCCCCTCCACTCCATCTTCTTTGATATCCCAGCAGCCCTCTAACTCTTCGTCCCACTCCCTCCTCATTCTCCTCCTCCACCACCATCATCCTACCAAGGCAAGGCAAGGACGGATATCATCCGCACCTACAATAAACAAAACCAAACCATCCATCTGTCTGTCTATCTGTCTATCAAACAACCTCCTGTTCCTGACTGGCAGTACGGTCATTAAACATCGCTGGCACCATCATTATCTTTTGTTACTACACGGCCGACTGCCTCGCTTCACTCTGCGGTATACGGCATTTCCCTCTTATCACTCACCACCTCCTTGGGCGGCAAACCAGAAGCTCAAGCAGGGCAGTTACCTCTCTGCGTTGCAATTGTTCATCCTTGACTTGACGTTGAACACCAAAGAATACAGCCCACGCGCGCGCAACACGCGCATCTTGTGCAGCATCGGCAGAGCGCAGCAAGTGTCAATTTATACTATCAAAAGCTCTTATTACTCCACTCACGAGATATGTCACATCGTTGATTGTGGAATTTGTTACTGTCTCATTATCACATTCTCAGCCGTTCTATTACGAAGCGCACGCATCACATTACAGCGCAGTGCGTGCAGTGCAGTGCAGCGCAAGCCAGCGATCGCATCGCATCGCATCGCATCGCATCGCATCAATCTTGAACCACAAAAGAGCGCTACCCTTCGCTTGATAACTAGCAGCGGCCGAGCGGTGCAACCCAGGCCAAGCGCTAGAAGACCTCCGCTTTGGACGCCTTCAACCTCTTTTTTTTCTCCACATCCACGCGCGCCTCTTTCTGTCGCATTATCTCATACTGCACCTACCTACTCCGTACACAAGGTACCTTCGGCTACGTGCAAGCATCACTTGCGCGCAATCATCCGTATTGTGTTGGAGACGAGACCCTCATTAATAAGAGTCACCCACCGTCGCTGACACCCCCAGTGCGCCGCCACCTCCACCTTTTCCAAGCCTTTGCTTCGTTAGTTAGGCTTTGACCCTGATTCTGATTCTCACTCTTGGGTCTTGACTCTTGGGTTCTTGAGATCCCTGGTGTCTTTTTTGTGGGGTCTCTCAGTTCATTCACATTTCAGGGCTGGTTGATTGGATCCTCCGTTCCCGGGCACGCTCCTGCACCCCCCGCAAGAGTGGTTTTTTCCCTAGCTTGAGCCTTGAGTCTTGAGCTTCCTGGTCTCAAATCGCCACTGCAAGACTGCAAGTGCGACTGATTCCCATATTTCCCAGCTACTACTGCACCTTCCCTCCCACCCCATTCAGATACAGCGCGCAGTCCCGTCCCCTCCACCTGCCACTACTTTGTCCCCTCCCATCGCCCATCATTAACCATCCATCCACCATCACACACGCATACACCCGCTCCGTCGTATCGTCTAACCATCCTATTATCCATCTATCAATCAGTCAACGCGTATCTTCGAGTCTTCAGAGCAATCCGTTGTTTTTCATTACGCGACCGCTCTTCGTCTCACTTGCACGCCTTGCGCTGATCGCTGAGATCTATTTGTGAGCTTCGTTGACGTCGTTGTCGCAGCCGTTGCACAACGCGATCCGCGCCTACATCTGATCTCTTGTCATTCCATCACCAGACAAAGGTAAATCTAGCAACATGTTTCATTCATTTTTATTTCTTGACCACTGCGCTTCTTTTTTTTTCTTTCCGGCCTCATTTTTCGTGTCTTATGTCTCGTCTGTCTCGTCTTTTACTCTTCGTTGTACTGCCATCCCGCCGCTGCCGCTGCCGCGCCCATCGTCTGGATTATTACGATCTTGTCTTGGTTTGGATCAACTCCCGGCTGAGTCTATGCCCCGGCCTGCGCTTGAGTCGCCCTCCCTGAGCCAAGGCCTGACTGGCCGCATCTCACATCACAAGGCCAGGCAGGTTTCCCACCACTTTAGCTCGTCATATAATCTGCAATTCGCCATTCACGCTCAGCGACGCGCCTCCTTCTGGCCGCCAACCACGTGCGACTGACGTTGCCCTCCTTCTGCATCTTCTCCAACCCTTCAACTCGCCAGTCCAAACATCTCAGGACACGTCGCTGTCACTCGCCCGTGGTCGCAACTTTTCCCGTCCCCTGCTGGCTCGGTAGCTCTGCCATGTACTCCGCTCAGCAAACCGGCGCTGATGATGCGACAATCAATCCAGCCGCGCTCAGCTCACCTGGTAAGTTCAAGAACTCTATTTCATTCTTTCTGTTATCGCATTATCTCTACAAACATCCCCTTGCCATCCCATCATATCATGTATACGCGCAAGCTTCAATATCGCTTGCGCGCAAACTCCATGATGAGTTCATTTGCCCCGCACTCCGCCGCTCGCGTCCCTCATACGGGATGTAAAGTTGCGAATTAGTTGCGCCACCCGCAATTACCATAGCATCCCAATATGTCTTGAGATTCAATATGCTAACTGGCTTTGCCTAGTTCTAGGTATATCACAACAACCGCTGCGCACACTGAAGCGCAGCCATTCTCCTGGACTCTACGACGCGCCGCAGCCTGGCAATGACGGTATGTCGGCGGACAAGTAGTTCGCCGCTGCTTTCCTTACTATGGCGCCCCGGCTACTTTGCGCCAGACAGCGCTATCATTTGCGATTTCTTATCCGAACTTCTGTTTGCTTGTCATGCGTCTCATTTGTTGCAGCATTTGTTCACAAGATGATATCACTAGCGAGGGAAGGCACTAATCAAAATAATTGCAGGTGATACGAAACCACTTCGGAAACGAGCAAGACCAATGAATAAACGATCTTCAGGGAGCATTTCTGAGGCTCCCGGGCAGGCAGCAGCCTCGACCCATCCTCAAGCGATTCCTCCACCGCAGACTCCTCAGTCTCAAGGCGCAGCGTTGCCCCAAGCCAGTCCCGCCTACACGCCGGCACACACACAGATGCCGCCAAAGACTACTCCAACAAAGTCAACGCTCAAAGCACTACCGACCGTCCGCGACCACACAACTGACCAGCTCAACGCGAGTGGGGACGAATACCTACCCCGCGAGATCGACGAGTTCGGAGAGAAGAAAGTCCAGCCCAACGGTACGCTGAATGGAGGGCGGGAATACAAGTGCCGGACCTTCCTGGTCCCCAACAGAGGGGATAAACTATTCATGCTTGCTACTGAGTGTGCCAGGGTTCTGGGCTACCGAGACTCATACCTCCTTTTCAATAAGAACAGGTCCCTGTTCAAGATCATAGCCAGCCAGGCCGAAAAGGATGATTTGGTCCAGCAGGAGATTCTTCCGTTCTCATATCGCTCACGACAGATTGCCATCGTTACTGCCAGGTCTATGTTCCGACAGTTTGGAAGCCGCGTGATCGTCAACGGTCGAAGAGTCCGCGATGACTATTGGGAAACCAAGGCCCGGAAACAAGGCTTCACAGAGGCTGACCTTGCCGGCGAGAAGCGCCCAGGTGCTACAAAGGCAAGGGAGGCGGCCGAGGCTCAACAGAACAACGTCCTGCTAGCTGGTCCCCATCCGGAGATTGTGTACAGCAATAACCCAGGACCGTTTCCCGGCCCCCCGCAGCCGCACCTTGTTCAACCAGGTATGATCGGACCACCACCTGGAACTACGACCAGAATGCCCGGATTGACATTAGGATCAGACCTCAACGACTCCCGGCCGCGCGATTATTCAGGAATCCTTAAAGGCGGACCTCGTCAGGAGATTACCGGCCCTGCTTACCAAGACCAGACTCGTCCTTCGCCCCTCGGGGAGCTAAATGCCCAAGCCCACCACGCCGCCGATTTCAATAGATCTGTTAACCAGCAGCGGGATATGCGGAACGATTATCTCCAGGGACTGTGGCGACGCCCACATGAGCAGCCCCCTTCCAATTTGACCCAGCAGCCTGTGGCATCCGCCGATAATTCCAACGCTGCGACCAGCAGACCGTCACATTCGCCCCATACTACGGCCACGGCCATGTCCCAACAGCCCGGATTGGTATCCACGCAGAGCCCTCAGATGATGATGACTACAGCACCTTACTCTCAGTCTATCAGTGCCCAGAGTAGCCTTAGCCAGGCGCCCATGAGAGGTATGGCTCACTCACCAACACAGTCGAACATCAGGCCAACGCTTCCTGGCTCAGCAGGCTCCATGTCGCAAGGAACGCCCGGCTACAACTATCAATCAGGCCAGATGTGGCCACAGACTCCCCAGGCGCCCCAGCATAGCTATGGCAGCTACACTGCTCAGTCTCAAGCGCCCCATCCGTCGCAGTCACCTTCTTCACATCTCCGTCAGCCCAGCTCGGGCCAAATGCAGAGTATGCAGTTCCCCGGCATGGCTGGTATGCAGTATGGTGCGAGTCAGAGCATGTACCCAGCGGACCAAACACCCCGACAATACATGCCTCAGCAGGGTGGAACTGGAGGGCCCTCAGTCTCCCAAGGTTGGTCTGGTCAGCATTCGCCAGCCCAGCAATGGTGGACTCCCGGGCAACAGCCCCAGTAATGGATGAGAGAGCCAACCGGTGATGCGAAATGATGGAATGATCTGACCTATGATTACTCTTGCTTTGATTCTGAGACTCAAATTGGTCGTGTGATATCCTGCTTTGCTTTCTTCTTCTCCCTCCTAGCTGCCTTCTTCAACTTTCTTGTGTTTTATACATCTTTAGCCGGAAGTCTACTATCATTTTTGGTCTGAACTCCTCCCTGTCCCTGGATATCCAGGCATATACATTGG
Source organism: Fusarium nurragi (assembly GCA_012977755.1). Lineage (NCBI taxonomy): Eukaryota > Fungi > Ascomycota > Sordariomycetes > Hypocreales > Nectriaceae > Fusarium > Fusarium nurragi. The sequence goes on along the minus strand of JAALXI010000537.1, from coordinate 3,351 downwards.
AGAGTCTATGCGCATTTGAGGGGCCTTTTTGGCTTGAAGAATTGCTTATAGTGTTTGGACTAGCTGAGATAGAGGAGTCGGACAGGACAGGAACACGGATATATGTTTGCTTCTCTAGCTTCGTTTTGTTTTTGCTTTTGCTTTTGCTTTTGCTTTTGGGTTTGGGTTTGGTTTTGATTCAGGAGGAACCGCTTGGGTACATACGTGGGCTACAACGTACCATGTCATTTCTTGTTATCTATCAGTTGCTCTGGGCCGTCCTTTCGGAGGTATTTGGAATTACTTGACGTTTAGGCAAACTGCTGTTCATTCTTGTGGTTTTGTGGATGAGGTTTCAATAGGCGACCGCGCTTGTGCGTCGCAGGGTTGCCGTTTGTGCTGGCGAGGCATATATCTATTAGGCTTTCATTTTGATACCACGTCACTCTTCGATTCGTCTTCTTAACATTTCATATATACTACAACTTCTCTTCTTCGTGAATACAAGATAGGGCTGTCATCTTAAGAATGGTTTCATATTAACGGGGAAATGAACCTATCGTCGTGCCCTTGTGGCTTGATTGATGTTCCAACTTGCCCCATGTTTATAGGCCGAGTTTATCCACGATTGTATACATTCCTGCTGAATGGTGAGGGCAAATGTGTTACGGCTTGTATATCACCAGTGGTCAGCGAGGGATAATTACTTACACGGGGTAACAAAGAGGGAATATGTTAAGCGAGGTACCATATCGACTCTCTTCGTGACGATAACCCGTAAGTTAATTTAGACGTCACCATCAGAACTGCGCAAAGAACTTGACGTGTTGTCGGTGCTTGTGTTGCGCAAGCATGCCACGGCAGCATGTCTTGGCCCGACCCGGCGAATCGGGCTTTGGGATGTTGTCATCCCGCGTCGAGGTTTCACGTACAGGATTCGAAGTGACAGCGTGGTTACACCCGTCGGGATGTTGTTGTCGGGACAGATAATCGCGGCTGAGCTTGTCTTGTAAGAGGGTAGTTGATAAAGGTGCGTAGCGTAATACGGCAGTTGTGTTTTAGCCTTGGAATTTGTTAGGGGTGCGGACGGTGAGGTAGCGGCAAAGATCGCTTAGAGTTGCGATAGTTATCAAGTGTATGTGCCAAAAAGGGCTGCTGGTAACAAGTCTGGTACTGGCTAATAGTGTGTAGATAAACACTGATCCAATAGCGCTGGCAATATTGATAGCCAGCCAACACTCCAGTACGGTGCTGTGTCGTGTTTGTCTCTCCTAATCACTCTCATCTCCGTCCAGGGCCTCATCTCTCTCGTCCTTCCTTTCCTTGACCTCGAGGGCATCCTGGGTGTCGTCGCCACTAGCTTCTCCCTCGCCCTCATCTTCCTCTTCGTCTGCTTCAACATCGTCATCTGAATCTTCAGGGATCTCAGCCTCATCCTCCGTCACTGCATCCTCCTCGACCTCGATGTTTCCAGGCTCGACACGGGGACGCTTGGCGAGGGGCCCTGTCGAGGCGAGCGTCGTGTCTCCGTCCACGTCGGTTTCGGCGTGAGAGGTGTCAGGCATGTCAGTGTCTGCACCGTCAGACTTCTTGGCGCGGACCTTTTGGCGGTAGGATGTGCGCTTCTCAGTCTGGATGGTGTTGAACTCTTGGTGGGGTGTTAGCAGTTTCGTTATGTGAGGTATCCCGTCGGTATTAAACAAGGAGATGTAGTCAAGCAGATAGACGTACTGGCAAATTCAGCTTCGAGTGGCTCCTTGAGGAAACCAAACTCGGTCTCCTCGAGGGCTTTGAAGACATCCGCAGGGGAGATTGTCTTTTTGCCGGCGTTCAAGGTGTTCTCGTTGGCGCTGAGCTAGAGTCAATAACGGTGTCTCGAGTAACAGAACTCTTTCCGGGAGAGACGTACTGCGAGGCTAGAAAGTTGATAAATACTGTGGTGCTCTGGCTCAGGGCCATGATGGCATTGGCCTGAATCTGTGTGTTGGGAGGTAGAACACCCTTGGACAGCCGTGTTATTATAGACTTGGGAAGGGTCAGATCCTGCCAGCCATGTCAGCAAGTGTTTCTTGATTTTTGGGCTTGTCTCGTTTGAAGATGACATATATCAACAGCTGATGAGTGTTTTCTCGTTCCCTGGCTTACCTCGATGGTGATGTGCTCTTTAGGCTCCTTAGACTCCTTGTCCTTATCCTTCTTATCTGAGGCCTGCACCGGAGAAGGCCCCTCTCCAACTTCAGCTTCAGTGGCAGCACCGTCGGTAGCTGGAGGTGCTGATACTGGAACTGGTTCTGGTGCCGATGGGGATGTAGGTGCTTTGGCATCAGCTTGTGTAGGTGCGGGTGCCGGGCTTGGCCCTAGGGACGAGGCATCATCCATTGGGACGAAGCGTGCGGTAGAGGTATCGCTCTTGCGCGAGTTGGATTTGCGAGGTGGCATTATGTGGTGATGGTGTTCTGTTGTGTATGGTGCGAATGAGAGGTCTGTTGTTGTTGACCACCCAGATACTTGATTGGCCGACTCCTGTAGCAAGTGACCGATAAGTTGGAAAAACAGCTTCAGATATAGATAGCAACCACTTGGTTACCCTGCTTTCTACCCCTTTGAGCCGAGATGTCCAAGGCCGCCTGTTTAGTGAAAGATGCCGAAACGCCGGCTGATCCTGTGAAGCTGTCTGACTGATATCTTTGTTTTCTGGGTTGAGTTTCTGCCCAGCGGTTAAGGTTGTGAATGTTGTAGCTGCTGGCGATGATTGGTTTTTGGTTGGAGATTGAGTGAGGGAACAAGTCGAGTGCAAGTTTAGTGACGGCGCGACGATGGACGTGGCTTGACGCGATGCCCCGCTGTGAGTGGCCAGAAACGCGTTAAGTGGTTTCGTTGTGGAACAAGCTTCTAGAAAAAAGAGAAGGGACGAGTAGTTAAAGTATCAATTGAATTCGACCTCGAAAGAATTGCTTGAAAATTCTTGCTATAAACATACCACATACCAGTCAGTACTTGCACATCACTCATATTGAGCACAGCCCCGGTGCCTCTTCACCACTCCTGTACGCACTGCATATCACGGATGAAGGCGAAGATAGTTGTCAATCTTGTTCAGTTTGAGTTGTGTATCTATCTATATATATGTCTAGCAATATGTAGCTAGGCGCTGGGCAAGTCATCTTCGTGGGTCTCGACATTCAACATCTGTCCTGCCCTTTGTCACCAAAAAGGGTGCCTCTCGTATCGTTAGGCTCTGGTAGCCAGGAAAAGCCATGCATCACATAAACGGACCGTGTTGTTATCCATTCACGCCGCTCGCTCACTGGGTCATGATAAAATGAGGATGTAAAAAAAGAAAATAAAGGAAAGTATGATGGGGGGGGGGGG
>JAALXI010000536.1:0-10976 GCA_012977755.1 Fusarium nurragi | reverse complement strand
ATTTATACTATATATAACTTTAAGAATATATTTAGTTTACTATTTATAAGCCTATATAAATTATTATAAAAGAGGCTTTAAAAATAATAAAGATGTTATATATAGAATACTATATAACTAAATTATAAATATTTAAATAACTAAAATATATAGTATTAATTTAATGTAATAAATTAAATAACATTAATAAAGTAACTTTTTTCTTATACTTAAGTATTTATAGAAAGCTAAAGTAAAATTATTAAACTATAATAAATACTTAGTATATAAATATAGAGGCTATTTTAATTTAGTTACTAACCTATAAGGGAAGGTAATATAAGTTTAAGAAGGGGGAAATACCCCCCCTGGTTCTCTAAGCTATAAAATAACAATCTGCCCTATAAGTTTCTAGAGACTCAATTGACCTGATTTACCAGTGACTAGGGGAGGGGGCATTACTAGGGGACCATTTCCCCCTTCTTGAACTTATACCCGCAGCTGTTTGTATTAAGTGAAGTGTAAGTGCGTTCCGGACATTCGCTTTTTCTGTATAGCCGATAGAATTCAGCCAAAATGCGGCATTTTTGTATTACCTCCGCAGGGAAGCAGTTTAACATCGTTAATTGGATGTGATACCCTGCGTTTACTAGACACCGAGCTCTGAATAGAGGCAAGATCATTACGCATAACGGATCTTACCCTTTTCAGGAAAGGCTCATGTAGTCTGTGATTAGGCCCTTGTATTATACGGACGGACTTAGTGCCATCTCACCGACACATCAACTGCCAGACATGCTTGTCGAGATGTGACTCACTTTCCAATTATAAGCGTTCTATCTCACATAGCTCCACTGGTGCGGTTGCGGACCGGTACTCCGTCCGGGGCGTCCAGGCTCTCCCTTATCAAATCGGCCTCTCGGACCTCAATATCCCCGTGTCCATTGCGTTCTGATAGGCGTGTCATGTACAAGCGTTCCACTTATCTTCAGTAGGGATTAACCTGAACACTACGCTAACTTCGGAGTATTCAACTTATGCTAAAGCCGACAATGCGGGGGATCCAACCGCTATGGCATTGGTAAATCGCATGCGACAATGTGGAGAAAGAAAATGATAGCATCCCTCTGCAAAGCGCAATCTATATATAAAAGACTTTATTCACTCGTATTATTGTTAATACTATTCGCTAGCAAATTAAACACTCACGCCATTAATATGATCTCAGAACTGGCGACTTCTTGCATATACTGGCCATGGCTTGTTGCCTGTCTTGTAAGTGAGCACGAGAATTGCTTCGGCAATGTTAGGCGATGTTGACTTCAAGATATAGGTCACTACGGCCTTAGTCTCTGTGCCGATTTACAACCTCTTCTTTCACCCTCTAAGAAATATTCCTGGCCCTAAGCTTTTCGCTGCCACTCGAATCCCGTACACCAGAATGATTGGCAAGGGGCACACACATCTGAAACTCCTCGAGTTTCACCGAAAGTACGGTAACGTGGTCAGGATTTCACCAGACGAGATTTCCGTCGAGGGGGAGCACGTCTGGGATGAGCTAATAGGGCACCGCAAGCAAGGCGATCTGGAAAATAGCAAGGACCCAAAGTTTTCGACTCTAGCAAAGCACAGCCTCCTCCTCGTCAGCCGGGAAGACCACTCCCGCATGAGAAGAATTCTTGCACATGGCTTTTCGGCAGCCACCATCGATGAGCAAGAGCCTGTTATTACTAGCTATGTTGATCTACTTCTTCAAAGGCTCCGAGATCGTTGCGACAACGGAGATAAAGCCCTTGATATGACGTCCTGGTATAATTGGACTACATTCGATATTATTGGCCATCTCGCATTTAGCGAGAGCTTCGGATGCCTTCAAGAGGCTGTCTATCATCCCTGGGTGGGCATGATCTTCAAGCGTATCAAGTTCAACAGCGTGAAAACAGCAGTGAGTCGTTGGGGCTGGCTCTCGCGATTTATCTTACCAATGATGGATGAATCTCGATCTTTGGCCGGAGCTAGCAGTGCACATCTGCAACTTGTTCAAGAGAGGCTCGAATCTCGAGCAGCTATGAACTCTTTGAGACCGGATTATTTCCATGCAATGACTGCCCAGGAAGGCGAGAAGGTACGACAATTCTGCTCAGAGAACTATCGTGTCAACGATTACTAACTCAAGATGGATAATATAAAGAAATATACCTCGCCGGAGTTGCAAGATACCACGAGTCTGATTATTATTGCTGGATCCGAGACGACAGCAACCACCTTGTCAGGTGTAACATATTTGCTATGTAAGCACCCAGAAATACTACGCAAGCTGGTGGAAGAAGTCCGTACGACCTTCAAGCACGAAAACGATATCACTATGCATAGCGTTTCACGACTTGAATACATGCTGGCCGTCTTAAACGAAGGGCTTCGAATGTTCCCGCCTGTTCCTTGTTCTATCCCGCGGATTATGAACTTCAACGGCGGGATTATCAACGATCATTGGGTCCCTGGCGGTGTAGGTGTATCAACCGACCGAAATGAATCTCAACTCTAATTGTTTTCTCAGACTGTCGTCGGAATTCACCAATACCCTTTGTTTCATAACCCTACCTACTTTGACCAACCCGAAACCTTTGTTCCCGAAAGATGGCAAAATGAAAGTAGGTTTTCAACTGATTGCAAAAAGGCATTCCAGCCTTTCTCTTACGGCCCGAGAAATTGCCTTGGTCGAAAGTAAGCAAGCTCTACAGTCTATGAACTGCTTTGCTGCGTTGAGATTTAATTTACTGAATTGAAATACTATAGCCTGGCATATGCGGAAATGCGCTTGATCCTGGCAAGAATCATTTGGAACTTCGATTTGAAGCTTGCGACTGACAGTGACAATTGGGTCGAGCGAGCCGAAGTGCACATGCTTTGGCATAAGCCAGAATTGAACGTCCATCTTACCCCAGTGGTTCGGGACTGATCAAGTTATTGAAGCATACCTAGGCAATTTCAAATGGAAGTCAAAAAGGGGTGAGATCGTTGTAATATCTTTACTCGGTATTTATAGATACAAATAGTAATGTAAAGTATTACTAAGATGAAAAGATTAAACCAGTTTATTTCGTAAAGTACAAGTATAAATATATAAGATTCCTCTTACAGCAGCTAATTAATGCTCTAGAAGGCAGAGCTAGTTGAGGTATTTCCTTTTCTATGTTTTTTTATTAAATGCTAGGTCATTATTAAAAATCGTCTGTGTTATTATAGTCCGCATTATAAAGATTGACTCTAGTTACATTATATAGAATATATAACCCTATTCTTACTGTATTTATAAATAGTAATATTATTAAATCTATAGCTAATAAATATACCCTTAATATAAGAATGAAGTTATACATAACTAATACAGAAGTATTATAAAGAATATGCCCCAGTTAATATTACTATTAATACTACTGTCTTATAATATAGCGGTGATTATTATATAGTGGGTTTAGTTAGTTATATAGCCTTTAGTTATTAGGTTAATTAAACCTATATGTATACTTAGCTGAAGCTTTTAACTTTAGGTAACTGACCTTAATACTAATAACCTTTCCCAATATATATAATTTCCTCCTATATAGACTTTGACTTTTCTAATTTTCCCTAATGCCTTGCGCCCTCGTGATTTTAGATTATAACCAGCCCGGTCTTTGTATATATATCGCATCGAGCTCAACCTCATAAGGAGACTTGGTGCCGCGACGAACTCGCCGCAGCCATCATGTGCCTGAAGTTGACAGAGGTGGGTGTGACTCCCAATCTCTCTGTTCTGTTTCCTCTTGGCTTACAAGATAATCGCTGCGTAGATGATCCTGCCAACCTCAGGCACTGGATGGTGGCGTCATGTCGACGGTGTGAGCAAGTGGTTGGGGCTTTCTCATCCCGAAGTCTATAGCTCCGGGGTCCGTCACAAGCTTTTCATTGGTTCAGGCCACTTCTGGTGGGTTTGCATGCCAATCTCATTTCTGTCAAGCGAGGACTGGAAGAGCAAACCCTTTTCAATCCAAACTGCATTACCAATGCAGGGCTTGTTAAGCGACGCTTCAAGTGTGCCTAAGATCCTCGAACTTATCGACACGCTTGAGCACAGTCCACCTGTTGTTGCTAAATTCATTGCCACAGAGGCAATATCTTCGCTCATAGCGAGCTACGAACGTTTAAGGGGGTGGACCCTATGGACTCGGGGTCACACGCGTTCTTGTCCTGCTGGTTGCTCCCGGCGAGAACCTCAGGGGCTTGAGACGGCCATAGCATCCACTTTCCCGACATTACCGTTGCCAATATGTCCATGCACCTCTGGGCTTTCAAGGTACTTTGACTAGTCGAACTTGAACGACTACAAACTCGATTTTCTGATGTGCCTGTCGACTGCCGGTTCCGCCAGGGTGCAATATTAAGGATTATCTACAAGAAACGTACATCAAGCTCTCCATCAGGATTGTTCAAAGCGCCGAGTCTCTGCTGCAAGGCGGACTTGGACTATTCGGGCTACTTTCGGCTGTTTTCCCTCTGATGACAGCCTGCCAAACTTTTGAAAGTGACGGGGAGAGGAGTGTGTATTTATGGCAGCTTGTCATCGGCATGTGTAAGGAGCTTCTCTGTCGGAGAACGCAATTAGAGCCCATGATTTTCACCAACAATTGTAGAGCGTTGGTCAAAGAATAAGGTGGATCAGTGTGCAGATTTGGGACCTCCACGAAAGCATAGGTGTCACAAGGGCTAATTACGTCAGCTGCTCTATTGCATTTAACAGGCTAACCGCTTGCAAATAGGTGGTGGAAAAACAAGGCGAAAACAACCTCTTCAAATGCTCAATTCGGTGAATGTAGCTGCTAATCAGTTCAGCTCAATCTGACAAATACACTGTCGCGAATATAATGTGACATTATTCAATCCCTCACCATGTCATTTGTTCATCAGTCTTGAAGGTTGAAAACTCTTCCTTGGTCAACAACTTCGTTCTTCCCTATCTCCTGCCACCATGTCTCCTACGAGCTTTACGAGCAAAATCAATATCACTCACATCGGCACTGCCACCGCTATCATCGAGATAGACGGTGGGAGTTTCTTGACAGTCCCTTGTTTCTCTCCTCCCGGGACTGAGTGAGATGTTGGCGTCACTGTCCTGAAACAGAGCCAAACAAGCGATGGCCCTGCACTTACTCTACAAAATCTACCCCCGATCGATGCTGTCCTTTCAAGTCACGAAGACCATCCGGACAATCTCGATATCCTTGGCCGTCAACTCCTGGATGGTCGCAAAGTACTGACGACAATGGATGGCGCGAAGAACCTGGCGCCTCGCCCTGGTGTTCATGGCCTGAAGCCCTGGGAGACAGTATCACTCGAGGCCGGCGGCAAGCAGTTTGAAATCACTGCTACTCCCTGCCAACACATTCCTGGTGGCGAGTGCATTGGCTTCGTTCTTACAAACGCTGTATTCGGCAGTACTAATAGCAAGCCAAACGCTGTCTACTTCTCCGGTGATACAGTGTACATCCTGGAACTCAAATATATAGGCGAAAAGTTCAACGTGGTGGTCGCATTGCTCAATCTGGGTTGTGCCGTCGCAACACTTCCTACCGGACCAGTGCAGATTACTCTGGACGCAAAGCAGGCTGCGCAACTTGTACGGGAGATTGGGGCACAGAAGATAATTCCGATGCATTTTGAGTCTTGGGAGCATTTCACGCAGAATGGGCCTGAGGTGAAGAGGGCCTTCGCAGATGGGGGAATAGCGGAGAAGACTGTGGCTTAAATTGGGCGAGAAGACCGTTATTATCTAGCCGTATACGTCGAACTAGATATAGCCCTTAGAACTAGCAGCCAGAGAAGCATTTCCCTAGGATGTATAGCATTTTTTCCAGCCGCTGTATGTTGGTAGCGATATCGTCCATTAACAAAATCTATATTTCACATTATATTCCACATAGCCTCAAGTACACCGACAAGAGTTCCAACATAATTCCAGAGCGGGGTTATGCAATGAATACAGAAGCGCCTCTACCATTGGCTTCACTAAAGGTTCCTACGAAGTCCCTACATCCCTATGATCGTGCACAGCGAGCGTTGAGACACTAAATTGAGGCTCGTGCCCTCACATTGAACTCCTCCACCGACGCCCTCATCCAAGAGAGTCTCGCCCCGGATATGTTTCCTTCCACTCTCCAAGTCTTTATCGCAATCAATAACGCAATCCAAGTAGTTAGTGTCCTGAACGGCACTCAACGGCCAGCGGCTCTGGACATCGCCCCTGGTGATCTCCAAACTCTGGAGTATCTCCGCAATCACGTCCGCGCCGCGCAAGATTTTGTACAAACTGCGAACCGCAATGCTACCATCAAGCCCGGAACGGACGTCAAGTTCGTTGTTGGCCCTGGCAAGGAGGGTGCGGCGAAGGCTTATGGATCTGTCAATGGTTTCTCTATTCCCAACATGTACTTCCACGTTGTGATTGCCTACGATATTATGAGGAAATCTGGAGTAGAATTCGGCAAAGAGGGCTACCTGAGCCATTTTTTTGGGCGCTACCTGAGTTAAGGTAGATTGTAGAGGGTTTAGGAGGACTGCCAATGCACTCCTTATCCAGGTCATCATGCACATAAGGGAGAACAGTGTAGACTGGGGTCATTGATACACAGGGGCACCTAGTAAGATCTTTATGTACATGGTGCCTGCAGCGAGTTTATACTGCCCACTTCAAGGCTTCAGTAAGGCCCGCATAATATTCTTTATGTCCTCTTCCGAAGCCTCCCGGATCCCCAAGAGCTCATTGTCAGTCTTCTCATACCAAGCACCGAAAGCAGGATCAAAGATGGCACGAAAGATGTATAGAACGAATATCTCGAAGTTGGTAATCCAATTTGCCAGTCACTCGTCACACTTAGCGGTCAAGTAGTCGAGTTTGTAGTCGATCGTGCTCCAGGACTTTTTGGGGGCCACTTCCTTGGCCAGTGCAAGCAGACGGTTCTGGGTCGTCACGAGGCGGTGGACATGAACAGGGCGGTTCTTGGTCTCCTCTAAGTGATCCAGAATGGAAACAATGGCATCAGCGACGGTGTCAAGGGTTGACGCGCTGAAGGGGTCGTCACCACCGTCATACGTATTGGTTGTGTCGCCAGTGCTGTTGATGAGGAAGCTTCGGTGCGAGCCTGCATCTAGCCAGCCGCCACCGTAGATGAAGGTATAGGTGAGACCAGAGTCTCCAGCCTTTTGCACCAAGTACTCCTGAAGCTCGGCTTTGTGAGCAAAGACCGGGAGGGTGCGGGCGTTGGGGTTAACGAGGTTAGCGCTGAACTCTTCTGAGGGGATGAAGCGAGAGACGCCCGCATCGATGGCTGCATCGACAAAAGCCTTTTGAGCAGCCGCCGCAAAGATAGGGACAAGTGAGATAACCGCCATCAATCCCTACTCCGACTTCCCCGGTGTGTGGCTCCTGATCTTCGAGGATGCTGAGATTTACAGGCAAACCGTCTACGAGTTTGAAGACTTCGCTGTTGTACTGGATGCGCCTCCCCATCAGAGCCACCTTGTTATCCGGTGGGTAAAGAAACCGCTCAAGAAGCCCCTGGAATACGTCTGGGTAAGTCCTTGTCAATCATGAATCAGGTAGATAGTAGGTTGCTGACGAAGATAGCCCTCCCATCATCACCATGACCCTGCGCTTGGTGTGCGTGATTATGTCGCTGCTGGCGCCAAGTTCATTGCTCTGGAATTTGCTGTCCAATACTATTCCACCATCCCCAAGAGAGATTTCGCTGCCTATTCGTGAGTTTGAATATTATACATTACACTTAGCCAGATTCCGATGGGCTTGCTGAAGCTCGGCCCGATTTAAGATCTGATGAGCCTTTCATCTTAACCGATAGGAAAACACACGCTACGTTCGCCCACATGAAGCACAGCATTCATCCCGAGGACTATAGCTACGCCCTAGTCTATCCGGCACGCGGCTCTAAGAGCAACACAGTTGTTATATTCGTGCCATGTGAGATTGTCTAACACTGAATTCTTATTTATGTCTCTGGCTATAGTGACCGGACAAATTTTAAGAACCTGCTTGAAGCTGCTGGATTTCCGTACCCTAACTACACTCTTAATGACTACAAGTATTGGAAGCAAGTCTATAACAAGAATGATTAAAGATATAACAGCATCTTAGAGCTAGGGTTAAGGTTAGGGGATTATTTTCCTGCACAGCTCAATAGCAACCGGTGCTCTTGCTACTAAGACAGACTTTGCGATGTCCAGAATTCTTTGGTGAATAACCCGAAACCTTGACTGAATTACAGCATGATGGCACTCGTCCACATTGTTCTTCAATCAGACGAGCAACGGGATAGGCGGTATGGAATGTCAGGTCAGCCCCTTGACCATATGGGCCAACCCTCAAGTGGCAGGAATTATAGTTGTAGTTGAGTCTTCGACTTCTAATAAGGCTCCTTTGCTGGGACATGCGGTCAAGGACCTCATAGCAGCTAGACCTGTAGGCAAGAAAGTCTCCGCTACACTTGATACCGTATGTCGTTCGAGCCTCCAGGTTGGAAACATTATCGACTTCGACGTTTGATATAAGTTCGAGAATGTCTGAATGTCTATCCTCGCTACTCGTGTTTGCGTATACTGACAGGGCATGCGAGAATTGCTCAGGTGCATTAGATTTGTATCCTATAGCGTCTTCTTGAATGCTCTGAAGGACGGTTAGGTTGGTGTCACCAAAGATACCATCCTTGACCTCTCCCATCATATGGTATCGTGCCCACACAGCATCGCCGAATCGCCTCTCTTGGATAGCATTGACATACTGACTAGCCCATGGTTCATTTGCTGTATGCTATCGATTGAGTTGACAACGTCGTGTGTAGATACGTCAAGGAAAAGTTGCTCAATAAGGTCCGTGTAGTTTTCGCTAGCGGCCACTCTAAAGAAGCTGCCAAATGCCGAAAAGATAATAAACAAAAGTAGACAGACAGTCGTCATATTAACAATTGTACTTCAACTGATTTGCAGATTTAATTTAACAAATGTACAGAGTATAATGGAGCTCTATGCGAAAGTATGAACTGGACCTTTATACCACGGCCTTTATTATATTTCAAGCTATTCTTTCACTCCTGTTCCGGATAGCCGTGTTAGGTTGTGTTGGTTGTGTTGGTTGTGTTAGTTGTGTTGGCTAGAGTCACTCGTATTTTGTGTTTTAACCTGAAAGTGTATTATAATCCCTAACCCTACTTGAGGCCCGATTGCAGAAACCTTAGAATAAAAGTTAAGGCTAGCCGGCTTTAGAGGATAGTTAAAAGAGCTCTAATTAGCTTACGTGTTATATATATATAATACGCTAAGTTAGATTAAACTTAGAGAAAGTATATATAGTTTACTACAAGTCAGAGTCATGTATGTATGGGCCAAGAATAGCACGTAGTTTATGGCACGGGCCACAAGGGCCCGTAAGTACATGGGATCTTAAGCCAATTGAATTATCCAGCGAGCAGGACGAGTCCATTTCCCCTCTTTACTAACTTTACTTAGACAGACTATATTTGTGAAAAGCTTAGTCCCGGTGTACCAGCCTCGTGAAGTCTAGACCCTGTGTTGCTTAGGGAACGGGTTGATTAACTGCTATGACCCCACTGTCTGTTCCGTCCTCGTATTGGGACAGATTACATTTGGGCTATCCCTTTATCCTTGTTATCCCATTGATCCCGATCACATACTCTACAGTCTCTACACCGTGGCAGAGGGTTTTCACTGTATGTATCAATATGAAAGCTGCCGATTGAGCCGAGATAACCGAAGCTATCTTTTGGCTAATTAATTCTCCACTGGAATATTAACTCGACTTCAATTTAACAGGTAAGATCGAGCAGAGCGGTGATATTTAAGATACGAATGACTATTGTAAAAGCTTTAGCTACCCTCAGGAATCAGTTACCAGTCAGATCCTCTCCATCCACACGCAAGATGATTTCAATCACATCAGGACGACCATCTGAGCTGCTAGTACCCTTGTAGAAAGAAACAGCCTCAGCGTACTGCTCTGGCGCATGCTTCTTGTACCCCATCGCATCTTGGGTAATACTTTCAAGAACAGTCAATCGTTCAATCATTCCATCTAATACATCCCCCATAATATGATATCGCGCCCAGATTGCATCGCCAAATCTTGTGTCTTGAATTGCATCGACATACAGACTTGCCCAAGGCTCAACAACCTGTATGCCGTCGCGCTGACGAACTTGGTCCACAGGGAGATCTAGGAACAGTTGCTCCACTGGCTCTGCATATTCGACACTCATATTCGTCTGTAATATCAGTATATAATGACAACAGTGTTACTGGCATTAAATACCTTTATTGGTTGATTGTAGCGCTTAGTATAGTTGGAAGAAAGTGATGGAATACTGGTCAGGTAAGTGTATATAGGTAATTAAGTGTAATAAAAGGGGTTTGTTAATAAAGAGGATATAACCTGATCTTTATATCTTGCCTCAAGCTGGAAGACAGCGGGGTTGTTTTTATTATAATCGCCGCGCTTATATTATGTGTACCCTATAATTTTCACTAATTAGGGTAGACCCATATTAGACTGACTCTATTGTGTAATTTAGTGTTTTATTTGTGATTTCTTAATTATTGCTTAATTAAGTTATTGGTCTCATGTTTAACCTATTTCCCCTCTTTTCTATGCTAATTCTATTTAAGACTAGTTTAATTAAATAACTCTACCTTCCCTTTATTTAAGGTTTATTTAATTAAAATGCCTTATGTAAGTATATATTATTTCCTTTATATATATAATAGCTCTAGTTTAGTAATTATTATATAGAAAATATTATAAGTAATTAATTAAATAAATATTAATATATAAATAGTAGGTAAAATATTAAGAAGTAGTAATTAAAGAAGGTTAATTAAACTAGGTATTTAGTATTATAGTATATATAGTAATTAATTAAACTCTAACTATAATA
>JAALXI010000535.1:0-16134 GCA_012977755.1 Fusarium nurragi | reverse complement strand
AGCTATATAAAGGGGCCAAGGCTATATATAATAGCCTATTAGCCTTATATCTATATTATAATAATAGTTACTTAGGTAAGGTAGAGAGTAAGGCTAGGGCCATTTTACTATATATAACTATTTTAGGTTTATTATAATTTTAGCTAAGGTTAAGGAATAAGGGCTACCCTTATTTTAATTATATTTAAATTAAATTGTTTTATTATAAAGATATATATTATTCCTAATAATGCTAGTAAACTGTATTTATAGCCCCTCTTATACCCTTTAAGCTATTTATCCTTATAGTTGTTATTTTGGCTAGTTTAATGCCTGTATTTCCTGTATCTTCCATTGCTGGGTATATTAGTTATAATATAGGATTTTAACTATAGTCTTTAGCTAGAATTAAAATTTCATTAACTAAAGTATTTATAATTTCCTTATTTATATTTAATTAACTAATTAATAGAATACTTAACATAATAAGCTAGTTATAAATATAATATATAACCCCAATATATTAACTAAGCTTCACATTTACTTACATAAAGCTAGTAATAATATATAAAACAGTATCTACTATTCTATTATATCTAACCTCTATATAAATAACCCTAGCTCCTATTTAATACCCACTGCTCTTATAAGTTATCTCCAGATAGAGGTAAATGTAAATATCTACAGATCTAGTTAATAAAATAAATAATATAAGATAGGTATATATTCTACTGTAGATAGATATTTAGATATTAGTTTAATATAATAGCTGCAACGGTATCCATAAGCTTAACATTATTAGGAATGGTTATATATAGCTTAATAATATATATACAGAGAACTATATGGCTGCTATTCTTAGCAGTTATAAATATGGCGCTATTAATCTTATTAAGGTTAAAGAAACGGAGTACCTACTGGCAGAAGCGGTAGTATAGCACATAGAGAAACCGTTATACTATAATAAACAGATTATGGCTAAACTGCTGAAACGCCTTAATGGCCCTCTTAGCCTCTACGCGGTAATGCTGGCTTTTAAGATATCTATGGCTAATATTACTATTGGCGAGGGTCCATACCTAGACAAAATAGGTCGAAATGTGCTTAATAAAGAAGCGGTGGTTCCCTAAAGGATTGCAGTCTCTGCCCTGCACGGCTCTTAACTCAATACGCACACCAGCCAGGGTAAACTTAAACTCGTCTATATCCGGCACTCTTTTCTTTCTGCCCTGCGCCAGGAAGAGCGCCAGGTACACCGCTTCCTTATAGCTACAAATCAGGAGCTACAAGAGGATCCTAAGCACATCTTCGGCCTACTCCCGCATGCGGATATCCTTGCTAATGGCAAGGCTGATCACCTGGTCAATAAGGTGTCTAGATTACCGCAGTAATACATCTTCTAGCCAGTGTGCCTTAATAACGAGCTGCGGCACCTACAGTAGGTCCCTGGCCCAGTCGTGAAGCCGGCGCTTCTGCCAGTCCACTACATCTTTCGGGAAGAAGGCAAACCCCCACTGCTCTCTAGAGCAGGCCATATTAAGACCGATCTTGCCCCCAGCAGCGGCCGTAAGGGGCGCAGACAATATCCTGGCTAGCGTATACGGCTAATGGTTGATAAAATGCCGGAGAGTGAGCGTTATAATGGCATAAAGCAATACCGCTGACTGCGGCGTAAATAGGTCTTACGCCTAATACGACATAATATAGTCCATAAGCCGCAGATACTTATCAATATTCTGCCGCATAAACGCGTTAAAGTCTCCAGCCGTAAGCACATAGAAGGCATCGCGGTCTGGTGTCACGGCAATAGCGCCCGGCTCATTAGATAGCCGGTTTGCCCACTTAATCAGTTGCCACTAAGCCTCCTCCGCCGGCCGCAACTGAGCCGCGAGTGTTATCATAATGCGCAGCTTAACCTGCCAGCCGTACCCTTATGACGGGTCCTTAAGGTTACTAGCCATACGCTAGATTAACTGCAATAGTGCCCATTCCACGTCCTGGCGGCTAGCCTTAATGTTGCCTTTTCGGGCCACTGCCGCCTAGGCCTTATCGCTATGCGTGAGGTTGAAGATGTTGGGATGTAAGAAGGCCCAAATAACGGCCATATTGAATTTCCCCTCCTCTACGGTGTAGGATTGTACATATAAGACGCCATACCTAAAGATAGTACTGGTTCTCCTCGGTTCTAAGGTGATAGAGATAGAGTCTGACAGCATGTGTACCGGATACTCAGTAGTGACGGCGCGTGGGATCCAGGGAGGCTTCCAATCCTCTGATCGATATGAAAGTGTCGCTCATTCATAAATGGGATCATTGGTCAAGCCCAGCCGCGACAGGGTCAAATAGAGACATTAAAGACTTTCTCGCCAAGAACGGAATAAACGCTAACGCGGGGTTAGCACTTTCAACAATAATAGCCAAGTATCTCAGCAGGAAGCTCGCAGGTTTGTGTGCTTTGGCTCCCCGGGACGGTGATCGCCCCTCAGAGCTTTCTTGCGGTTGTTGAGAAGGTGACCATCGGCCGCTGCTATAGTGTCTGAGATCACATACACGTGGAGATTTCTAGGGCACAATGTTACGACCGAAATTGATTCTTTCACACGTACCCCATAAAAACCTTACGTGATTGCCAATCGTAACAGGCAGAGCGCCCATTCCCGGCCATTGGCCCATATAAACCAATAACGACCAAACCAACAATGTCCAAAGATGGATGTCTCTGCAAACATAAACCAGTACGGACTAGTTTACCTGTTTGGAATCCCAACCGTCACACACGAGCGAAGTGACAAACTGTTGATGCTACATTATACGCTTCGTCATGAGAAAGTACCAGTGTTTAGTATTGGGCAAATAGCAAAGCACAATAATATGCTAGTAGAGTTACTTTAATAAAGATCGCTAAAGAGACTATCATCTATTCACGTAAAGCTACTAGGCGACAAGTTGGCCTATTTGTATTAGAATAATTTGAGCCTTTGTGTAATAGTAATGACTGGAAGAAGGCCTATAAGTTTAGAGTGGGTAGGCAGTGTGACGGTTGGGGTTCCCAAGGGATAAACTAGTCCACTCTAGGTTTATGTTGGCAGATGTTGTAGGGCGTTGATACTGAGCGTTGCGAGGTGTCATGTCTCTTATTGGTGAATAAAGCGGGTCAGACGTATTTAGGTGAAGAAGTCTTATTGATAGCTGGTGAGCTAAAGCTCTATCTACTTATGAAGTGAAGTGTATATATATCTAAGTGGCTTATGGTTCCTGGGATGGGCTCATGGCGTGAGCTAGTGGTTTTGTAATTGTGAGCCGTGAGCCGGTTCCACTTGTTGGCTCACGGTTTATAAATGAGCGTGGGTGAGTTGGTTGGTGATTGGTGTAAATAGTGGGGTACACGTGACGTAACCGCGGAGGTGGTAACATAAGCTGATAGTGGAAAAAAGCAGTCCCCCCTCTAGTCACTTACGGCTCCATAGAAAATCCCGAGCAGTGTAAGACAAAGCTGTCCTTGTCCGCTTTCTCGAAGCCGTTAGCCGCGCAAAAGTCAATGGCCTCATCGCCATTGCTGCCGGTACAACCGCTGCCGGGCTTAGTCTCGGAGCCGCCCCAGAAGCTGCCCGATACAGCGTCGGCGTCGAGGTTGTAGCTGCAAGACACCCCGTCGCCGGCCATTTGGTACTGCAGGCCCGCGTTGGCCTGCTGGCTCGCCGCCGAGTAGAGCCCCGAGGAGGCGTGGAGGGTCGCGTCGTTGCCGTTGGAGGCGCCGACGATGCAGAAGCCCTGCGTAGTGCCCGTGCTTAAGAAACTGCCCGGGTCGAGGCACAGGGCGATATTGACGGTTGAGGCAGCGGCGAGGGGGAGAGTTGTCGCGAGGGCGAGGAGGAGGCCGAGTTCCTTGAACATGGTGGTGGTGGTGGAGGTAAGGGCTTGGAGTGGTTTGCTGGACAGATAGGGTGTATATAGGTAGGCAGAAGTTCTTTTGGTCTAGGTAGGGCAGGTGTTTCTTGTTGATGCTCGGAAAGATTCTTGATGCGTTGGGTGATAATGCCCGATATTTATATTTCTCTGTTGAAACATTTCAAGCGCTGTCGCAGACCTTTATGTGCAGGATCGTATCAGTGACGTGATGATTGAGACGAATCTGTCGATGCGTCGACGTCGCCGTCACGGTGCGATATAGATTCCCTGAATATCCATGCATAGCCGGGCAAGAATACGAGCGATCGTCATTAGGTAGACTATTGTTATCCTCTCAAGACAGCCGTATATAAATAGAGCCATAAGATGCCGACAAATTTGGCCTAGCGACTTCGGCAATGCTTGTCTAAATGTTGCGCCTTGGAAGTTGCCAATAGTGTACTGGGTTAAAGGGCCTTTAGAGAAAGGATCACCAGAAGGATCGCCTTTAGAGATCCGTTGGCCTTTATCTCCGCAAGGTAACATCGCCGCGAGCTAACACGGAATTCTATATTTCCTTACATGTATGACCGGATTTTTCTAAGCCTTCTGCTCCACCTTTGGCCTCCCTTGGCTTCAGAATCAAAGGTTTCTGTCACATTTCGTTTAGCCAGGGCTTAACTGGTCGCTTCCAATCTTATTCTAGAGATCCACTACATAGTTACAGCACTCCTCAACATAGTGAGGTAACAGTCATTAACAGCCCGACACTCCTTAGACCTCGGATCCGAACTATTGCATTGCAGGCGTCTCACTGACTCGGTGGAGCCATCGTCATCATATAGCCTGACCTCTGAAACAGCCATCGCGAAGCACCCCTTTACTACTGTAGATTGACACGTGCCGACTCAAACTGTTGCCTAAGCGGGTCAACTGATTATACATACTCTATGAAAAGACTAAGCCTTGTGGATTGAAATGTCGACGAAGAGCTTCTTCCTGGCTTACTGTTTCCTTTGAAGGCTGCTCAAGTCCAACTTGAACCATAGACCTCCCCTATATCCCTGACACCGTTGGTTACCAAGACTCAAATGATAGAGGCGGCCTGCCCCGGACTACTTCGTTATATGCTAAATGCCGGCGTCGTTGTAGTAGATACGAGGGCCAAACTTCTCCCTGCCGACAGTGTGTCTACTATTAAGTCCCGCAGCTTTATTAATATCCTCGAAGGAGGAAAAGGCATAATATTTCTAAAAAGTAATAATTAGCTGAACATTATGCTTATTTTAATGCGCTAAACTAATATATTGTGCTGATATCATATTAAAACTCGCTGCGTCTTATGCTAAGGCTTAGAAGCTTATTAAAGCATTATTTCCTTTAAGTTCACTTAATAAACTTTTACCTATAACCCGTTAGTAACTTTTAATATGTCTTTATTGTTCTATAGCCCTTTTATCCGCAGCTAAGGTAGAATCCCATAATTACCTGCAAGTATTAGAACCCTCGCTGGAATGGAACTCCACTTAGGATGAAGTATTAGGGAATAATAGTGAAACGTTATATACAGCAGACGACGTAAATGGGCTGGCCTTCTCTTGGTAATTAATGGCGGTAGATTATAACTCAACTTACGCTATACCTTCTAAGCTTACTAACTATAGCGCTTCACCAGAGATAATAGGGATAAGTAAGTATACCTAAAGGAATTTATATATAGAAGTTATTAAGGTTGTAAAACACGGTATGGCTCTTATTATTTCAGACTTTTCCTTAAATTAGGTTTTATACTAGAATAGCGGCTGGAACCTCCTCTAATTAGCACTAGTCCTCGTTCTCGGTCTTATAATAAATAAAAAGGCAGTAGATAAAGTAGATTGGGGGAAGATATAAGCCAGCTAGAATACTATTGTGGTAAGGGTAATAAAGGCGGAGCAGCTTAAATAGGTATGGCGATGACGTCGATCGGTGACGCAGTGAAGAGGATGGCTTCATGGGCAACACGAACCTCGAGAGGTACTTAAAGGAAGGTGAGCTCCCAGTGAGAACAGGTTTTAATTCTATAACGACTCACCACCACCAACAACAACAACAACAATCTTGCAAGCAACCAAATTCAACACAATCACCTCCTAACTCAATTCTTCCTACACCCTCTATATTACAACCACGACCTTTTTTAATATGCACACCTCTATTCTCTCCGTCATTGCTCTCGTTGCCAGCGCTTCCAGCGCCGCTATCACTCCTCGCCAAGAGGTTCAGCTCGGCAACATCCGTGCTTGGAACTCTGACACCTGCGGCGCTGACAACAACTTGGGCTACGTCACGCTCTACGACACCGATGCCGGCAAGTGCAAGTCCTTCGCTCCCGGCTTCGACACCTATTCCGTCCAGTCAGTCGAGTTCAACCCGGCTGGCCGCCAAGCCGATGGCTGGACTTTCCGCGTCTACCCTACCACTGGTTGCAGCGGCAGCGGCCTTGCCCTTTCTGGATCATGCGCCTACATTGGCGATGCGTTCCCCGACACTGCCTTCCTTTCTTACAAGGCTATCCCCCCCACTGGCACTGCCTAAGGCCGCTGTGATACTCATCGATCCTTTGTTATTTAAGAACCTAACCGCACTTGGAACTGACTAGAATAGAGCCTGAACTCGCGGGAAAAAGCCAAAATGGTCAGATATAATGGGGATAGAGACCTCTAGGCGCAGCTTATGGAGGAGAGGAGAGAGTTGCGCGACGGAGCATAGATGTTGGAGTAAAGCAATTTGTCAAATATCATAGCTTGTATTACCTACTATCAATCTTAAATTGCTAGAAAACCCCATTGCGTGTGTCTTAGTGACTCTTGATCTGTTCATTGAGAGCGACATTCCCGACCCTGACACTTCGATGCTCGTAAAGAACCTCGAGTTGATCGGGCCGTTGAACTGAGTCGCCAAATACCAGGAGCAATTCTCGGAATTCGGAAGGACATGAATGTCCTCGAGGTAAGTCTCGCCAACGTGAATGTCCAAGACAGGTTGGCAATATGATTGTGGCTAGGCTGCGTGGCCGGGCCGGTAGTTTGAGGTTCGGTGCCGGCGCATCGATCGTTGGATAGGAGTATTCAAGCTGCTGCGCTACCGTATAATATTCTCAACAAGCCAGCACGATTGGCATACCGGGGGACAGGATGAAGTCTGAATCTCGCTGGGTCTCTACGATCTTTTCGACCTCCTACTGCTCGCCTCTGTACTGGTTTACGCTAACTCTGTCCGGGGGGGGGCTTGTTCTCTGTGGAACGGGTCGTTGTCTGTTGGAACAGGGACAAGATGTATCACTGATACCACGTCGTGCACTCCTGGCAGGCAAGCGGTTCCTTCCTTGCCGTGACAACGCTCTAGCCACGACTCCACCACTCGAATACGGCTTTTCTAAGATAATACGGGATGCTACGCTAAGTAAGGATTACCTGGCTAGTCAATGTGACCCCATCGCACGGACTGAAGCCTTGATTCTCGAGTCATTCTTGAGTTATTCTCGAGGTAACGGATGAGGCTTTCTGCCCGACCAGGTTTTAATCTGCCCCACTGCCCTAAAACGATTCCATCTTAGAGGCTAGCAAAGTATCGCACCCTTGCATAGCCACACATGCTGTTATTCTACAGCTAGATGGGCTCCGGGTGCTCCCTTAACGCGAAAACTTGGAGCTAAACTTGGACATGAGATGATTCTCTAACACCTCGTATCCCTCAACTTGAAGATTGTCCCCGATGTAGGTATGTCTGAAGCCATCGTATAAGGCAGAACTACCTGAAGTCGCTAAGAAGACTACAATCACTAAATTTCCCATTGACTCGTGAGTGTATGAGTCGCACCTGAGAAATTAATACAATGTGAGTCAACATGCAGAAATCGCATGGTACCACGGCGGTATACCAAGGCGTAAGCTTGTATATATTAAGTTTAGTTAATATTATGTTAATAGGTTGGATTAGCTAGTTATAATACAATCTAACTGGTTATTTAAAATTAATGGACAAAAGTCTAATAACACCAGCCCTATATCTTAATACCCCAATCTTAATACTATATAATAATTTAAATATTAAATAATGAAACCTTATTTAAATTTATTATAAGCTATATTAAATAAATATCCTAATTACCAGCTTCAATGTTTTATATACTAACCCTATATATAAATAATAAATAATAGCATAAAGCCATTTTCTTATAGAAGTTATAAGCTTTAAAATCAGCTCTAGGGGTAAGGCTGCCTACACCTCTTAGTACTATCTTATTAATTATACCCTATTGGCCTTATTATTCTTTAATCTTATAAATTTAGGGTATATTCTTTAAAGCTCCGCCTTTAAGGCTTCCTATATATATTTAATTGGGTTTAAATTATGTGAATATAACAGCTAATGAATAAGAATAATCCTATGTAAGAGTAGCTAATCTATTAAAGCCTTTATATAATAAACTTTTATATTATCCTACTGAAACTACTTAACTTTATTGAGGAAGGGCAGGAGACCTTTTATAAAGGCTTTAATATAAGACTAGCTGCTATAACCATTCTTTTTTAGCTAAGGGATCCCTTATTATAGGGATAAGATAGAACTCTTACCCTCAATCCCAGAATGGCCCTGTTTCCCACTCCACTGGATATACCTGGTGAGACCACATCAAAGCTCCAGTTTGCTGGTGGACACTCCGCTGATAACCGCCTGGATGCGACCTCTGCTTCTGACCATTGATTTTCCAAATTGGCAAACCGGTAAAAAATTCCCTCATATAAGGCTGCAGCCCTCCTATGGTACAAGGGGGAGCTAGTTCTCCCTGACATCGTCTCCAACCTTGTGCCAAGAGTCGGTAAAGAGCATAACGGAGGCCACAGCCGCTCTTGCCAATCGGGATTGTCCAGCAGTCGATTGGACATTTTTCATCACTGATGTCATCAGCTCTCAAGGCCCTGAATTGGAGGAGAACTAAAACTTCGCCGTCGAAGCAAAAGACTTGAGGGCACTCGTATTTAGCGGCATATCTGTCACCTTTGTTAGCTTGATGTTCTTCAGTGTTGCGCAGGGATCAGGAAGGGCATGTCAAAGGCAGAACCCAGAGTCCTTGGGAATTCAAGTAACACTCACCCTCTTAGCTCTTGTGAGAGCTTTCTTTGATCGGCTGCTCGCAAGGTTCCCCCTTGCCACTCATCTGCAGTAAGGAGGTTGCGCTTGAATTCACCTATGGCCAGTGTCTTTCGTTGGCCCACTTTGACAGAAAACGTAGAATCTATATTCTTGGGTATGCGGGTTTCTGAGATAGGTTTGATATGAGATGACTGTGTAAGTGACGGATAAGAATGCCAAGCAGACAGCACTACATTTATCACTTCGGTATTGAACCAGTTTTCGCAATCTGCCTCGGTTTCAAGTCTCCAATGGCGATTGTTTGGAGGCATGGCAGGTTGATTAAACCGCAACCGATCGTCATCCTCCAGTTCCATAAAGCCAGTTTCAAAATCCGAGTGATACTGGCCATCTGTGCCAATGATAGTGTGCGAGATAACATTCTTTATAGGCTTGTACAGACGAGCCCAGGCCTTATCAGATGCGGTCTTGTATCCAGTGTTGCTGATGACATTAGTCGAGTGTTGGAGGATGAGGTCTTCGCTGGTAGACATGACAGATAAGGTGGATGGTTAAATTTACTTGGAAGAATTGGCTGAAAGTTTAGGAGAGATGTTTTAGTATGTGGTTTATGCATTTAATTCAGGATTTCATTAGACATTTATATACCACGAGAGTCTTGGAGTCAGGCGCTGTTAAAGACAGTCAGGCCAACAGCCTTGTGGCCTTCAGCGGCGGTTAAAGTCATACACTTCAAGTTCAAGTCTGACACGAGGACCAATAAGCATGTGCTGCCTAGCGCTCGAGTAGCTCAGCCCCGCGGTGTTGATTCTCTATGAAACACAAGGCTAACCAACAGACATTGAGAAGGCTGAGAGCCAATTAAATGACACTGACTAGTAAATACCCTTGCCAGCGTTGGTTGCCTGCTTCAGCTGGCGTACCTCTCTAGATGTATTATTGTCAAAAAACTAAAATTGGAAGAAAAAAGTTTTGAATAGCATAAGATATGTTGCATCTAAGTAACGTTACTCTGAATTTATTATCAAGTTGTAGGATAATGTTGTTTCACCTCGTTGGTCCGCCCTTGCAAGCGGAATTCGAAGAGGCGATGACTAAGCTGAGTTGAACCTTTTTTTTCCTACCACTCTTCACCGCGTCGCGTTGCCATTCCCCTGATTCTCCCCTAAATCTTACTGAATTTCATAATCAACCACACAATGGAGGGTTCAGACTCTGGTGGGCCGCCACGCGCCTCATGGGCTGATATCGTCTCTGGTAACGTTTTGACCCCAGCAAACGCCGTAAGTTACAAGATTTATTTACTCTGTCCCCTGTTCAACTGCTAATTAATTTGGTCTTAAGCAATTTCGCTTTGGCACCCGATCCATCCAAGCTGCTGGTTCCACTGCAGACAATTGCCACCCCAATGTTCTGCTCCTGCGGATAGAGCCATCAGTTGTTCAAAGTGCAGTACAGTTCTTGTTCCGGGTTCTATCTTTGATAACCGGGCCATGGGTCGAAAGCAAATTCCCAGAGTGGTTTCTACCTGACAGGATTGTCTTGAAATCTCAGAAACCGGATTGGGAAGAAGAATTTGACAACGAACTCTTGGCGTATAACAAGCTTCAACCAGTTCAAGGCATCATTGTTCCCAAGCTCTACGGCATGGTCCAGCATAAGAACACCCGTGCTCTGATTCTCTCAGACATAGGAGGTCACTGTGTCGCAACTCCTGAAGGCGCCGTACTGGATGAGGAAGATATGAGGCCCCTAATCTACCAGGCCTTTAAGTCCATCAACGAGTTTGGTGTCTCTCACGAGGATACCAAACTGGATAACTTTCATCTTGTCATAGACGACGGAAAGGATAAAATCATGATAGTCGACCTGGAATCAGCGGATTACGAACAAACTGAGGAAGACCTAGCGTATACGGCTAAGTCCAAAACCAACTTTGTGATGCGCCTATACCGCAATCATTTGCAATGTATGGAATATGATGAAATACTTCTACCGAAGCGGCCCCTCAGGGCATAAGACCACTCATCTCATAGTAGTTGTATTCTTTATCACTTTTATCGATAGAAACAAGATAAGGCAAACCCAAACTCGTTTCCAAACAGTTCTCCCCCGTATATCTATTCACCTTAAGACCTAACTAACTAGCCACTGACTGATCCATTTTATTAGAACTTGGCATCAAGGCTAATTAGGCTTACCCGATATTAATGTATATTGGTTGCCTGCACTGACTGAAACAATAGTCTATATATTAATGTGAAGTCATTAGCGTCTTTTTTTATTAAATCTTTATATAAGGCTATACTCGCAAGCTAAATCTAAAACTATAGTTGGTGCTTATAACACTTCGCCTTAAGACGCGGTTACATATGCTCCTGCTGTTAATATTCTAACTTTAATATATCCTTTAATTTTTTCTATAAAAGTCTTAACTATCTGCCTCTTCCTATAGTCCACAACAAATTGTTAAATATTACCATTGGCCCCTCGACACATTTAATATTTTGCTCATACCATGGCCTTCACTATTCCGATTGTAAGGAACGTTAGGATGTCTGCTAGACTGTTGGATTTTCCCAGTTTAAATTACGCCATGCAGTGTCTAGTGTAAATTTGCTAAGTCTGATCTCAAAAGAGCCATTGTGTAGGTTTATTGTGTGTCAATTGAGACCGCATTTACCAGCGAAAATAAGCTTCAAGGGGAAGGAAATAAAGATCAATTTAATAAGAGCTCCCATATAATAAACGGGTGATAGTGCGGATAATTTATAGAACAATACAAATCAACCTAGACTTGCCATTAAGTGATACATTTTATTTGCCTCTTACCTGCCTTATTTCTATAAGATAGGGTTTGGTGTAAGCCAGTCTCATGTATTTCCTCTCTCAGGATAGGGCTGAGGTTAAACTGACAGTGGCAAAAGAAGAGGAACAGTCTTGCCGTATCTCTGGATCGAATGAGAGTTGAACTTTTCATTCAGGCAGCACGCTTGGCGACATTAGCCTAATCCCTTTCATATTGGCTGAGACAGCTATAAGTAAGTCAGAACACACTTAAGATAATACAACTTAGCCTAGAGACATTTTGTTTCAATGCAATTCTAGAACCCGGCTGAACTTCTCGCTGGTGAATAACATGTGTCGGGAGAACTGACCGGTTGTGAAACACGTCTCAGTCAAACGCCCAAGCAAGCGGCAATGCAGACACTTATATCCTCTTGGACGATATCCCAACATGTCTAAATCCATGGTCTAGTCCCATTGCTTCGAGACCGTTGGTCTCCTTGGAACGACCTCGCCTCTTATAGGCTTAATCACTTCGAGTTGCCAGGACGGGAGTATTGCCCTCGTCCGCTTCGTGACTCCACTCCCTCGCTCACATAATGCCTTATCGATCGGTCCGTTCATAACTGTCACAACAGACAACAGGGGCATGGTGTTTGAGGTTGGTTTTACTATTTCAGAAACCTATATACTTACTCTATCCCCTCTGTGATGTACAATCTGGACGCATCTGTGGTTGCAAGAAAGTCAATGCCGGTTCTCTCAAGTCCAAAGAGAGCAACCTCCAGTTCTCTTATACTGGGTGACTCGGCCCCCTCAGCATCACGGCAGTCACTTTGTTTTCATGTGCGAAACAGCCTTGGCTTTAACGGTTGGATGCCACTCCCCAGCTCCTGCCAAATGTGGCGAGTCGAAACCCCGCGAGTCAATTACAAGAAATCCTACCAGCATCAGATACTTTTTGGCTTGTCTCCACTATCTTTGCTTCCACATCGTTTTGGCGCCTAAACTATCTTTTGACTCGAGGTGACTTTGCGTATCCTAATGGCTGACCTGTGGAAGCTGGACGTCATTTCCATGTCAACGTCTGGGGACGAGGTAATCCTCGACTGGCTGGCGAGGTCTGGCATCAATCGCCAGATACCATGCGGAAATAGAACAATAGGGATGAGGAGGGATCGGCATGAACAATGCAATATATGGTCCTTTCTCACTATCAAGCCTGAAGGTAGTAACATTGAGACGCCGCTTCTCTTCACCGCCGCAAGACAACAGCTCACGGGGGATACAGACAGAACGTGGAAATACTAGAGGCGGGGAGGAGTAGGACGTTGTGCCCTGACACAGGCTCTGGTTCGGTGTGCAGGAGTATTGCCGTACACGTGGGTGGTAGCCCGGCCTCTTCGAAGGACGCGGGAGTTGGTGGATCGTGTGATGAGAGCCATGATTCTTAACACGCAGACATTAGCGAGAGTGCCATATGATTCTGGAGCTGGAAGTCTTTGAGTTGAGGCTCACATCATGCTCTTTCACTTAGAGTCCATTGTAATAGAGGTCGCGTATGGGCTCTCTTCTGATGATGAATTGCGCGTGGTGGCCAAAGACTTTCGCAAAGGTCAGCGGTTTATAAGGGACGAATAAAAGAACAGGCTTGCTCGGTTTGTTATTTGACATTACAAAATAGAACCCAAACACCGGTATCGAACTCAAGCAAGTGGCGGACCATGGCCTGTTTTAGTTAGACGCAATAGAAAGCTATTCAGGCTAGAGATTACTTGTTACTGCAGGCCACCCGAGCACTTATGTCTCAATTTCCGTAGATAAACTAACCGTGTTCTGGCGTAATCTGGGTATAGAAGAGTACCCTCTCCACTAGTGCTATGATGTGTGCTGATGAACACCACGACTCTTGGACCTCCTGGAGCTCTCAGACCTTCGCATTGGATGAGCCTGTGGTATATCTCCTCGCAAGACTGACCTATCACTACTGAATGATCTTGGTGCTTAAATTGTGCTCTGCCTGAGATCCTTTCGCACTGCTGGATGTGGCTACGGAAAACGGTTACGTGCACATCGAGGATCACAAATGCCTTGCCAGGGTTCTAAAAGAGCAATTTTGGCGACACGGTCGAATTTACATCTTTAACATCTGCATTTGCGTGGAGTAATAGTTCTTTGGGAGTTAGAGAACTATCTGTCAGCTTGAGCCACGTATCAACTGCCTTAAGACTTAGCACTCTCCGTCAAGATGGAGTCTCAGTTCTTCTGCTCGTAATGCCCAAGGAGCAGTGAATAGACAAGAAGCTAGGGATTTCTCAGTAGATAGCCCACTACAACCTACTAACCTCAGAGTGAGACGGTACCCGTTTCATTTACGAAGAAAAGGGGTGGTTGTTCGTTCTGGAACCAAACACCCCCGTCGTCTGGGAACCTCGAACCCATCACGCCTCCCATATTCCTGGAGAGCTCAATAGTCGACAGCCTGTCATTGGTACATATTCTGTATGTAGTTAGCTGGAGGTCAACACTGGGTGATAATGTCTTGGCACTATCAAATCATTGATAGAGGTAGCGAGACTGATTGCTTTTGAACTCGACCGAGCCCTTTTATAGCTTGGGTCGAATTATACGGGCTGTATGTCACAAACGGTCCACCTTCTTTATCGGCTTGGTCTCCCATTCTACTCTCAATGAGAAGCAAGAATTGCTTGTCTGTGGGACTGCGATGTCTCCAATGCCCTCGTTTGCTGAACGCTGAAGGCGTACTGGATGACTACTGTGATGGATTCCAGCTTGTCTTGCATCGTTGAGTTGCTTTCCACCAGCGTTTTTACTGAAAACCTCATCTCGGTCAACTATCCATTGCACTACAGCACGCAAGTCTCGCTAGCTTCGTTATATCGCTGACGTTGCAGTGCGATACATAACGTCCAAGCTACGCCACTGTCAGCAAGCACGGGATGGGGGCAATGTCAATTGATATTCGAGGTCAGATGATCCGGGTAAGCGCGATAGTGTGATGGTGGTATTGAGGTGTTGAGTGTCTTGGAATATGTGGAAGTGGATAGCCTAAGCGGGGAAGCGAGGTGTGGCATTTAGATGATAGGGCTCAGGGGAGGCTTTTCAGGTACTCTGGTCCGTTCCCCGCAGTGATATGGGGGAATGAGAGAGGGTATGTGTTATGAGCTGCTGGTTCGATGGTTCGGCTGCTTTCTTAGAGCTCACTGCTGCTTTTGTACGAAGCTCAACCGATATTGTGGCTTGTTGGGAAGTTTACACCCGCAATTGCATCGTATTCTCGGTATATAGCATTGATCTGCCTTTCTCTGCTTGCCTTGGCCAGGCCTATATACTCGAGCTCAACTCTTCCTTCCTTCAACATGAACTTTTGTTTATAATGCTAGTGATTGTTTTGGTTAGTTTGTACTTAATGGAAGGGAGTCCTTTATTCTGCTGGGCTGACTGCCGTCCCCCCACAGCGATAGAAAAGTTTGCCATGTCTTGCGCCATGTGCTTACGCATCTCTACACCCAAGTGCGTGTTGTTTTTGTCTTGTTACCTTAATCTATCTCGCCGGATCATTGAATAAGATTATGGAAAAAATAAAAACAATCTGTCCCGTAACATCTGAGCAGATATACAGCGTCGCTTTTTGTTTGATATAGCATCGGAAATGTCTCAATTCGAACACGTGGACGTAGAGAGACTTAACAGACACAACACAGTTGAGTCCACAGATTGGCAGACGAGAAGGCGGAAGCTTGGATAGGGTTGAGACGAGTCCAGGTTGAGCTGGTTACGCGCATTTAATGTGGAGTATCTCGATTCTCTTGGGGTATTTAGGATGACTTGTGGCTATAATCTTCAGCCATATCCTTCAAGGGCCGGCGATTCAAACTCACCTGTGTCTTAGCTGCGGTCCCTGAATTATCTATTAGCATCCCGGACACTTTGCCAGGGGATGTATCGCTGTCGATGTCGCGGTGTATTTGTAGGAAGTCCCTCTTGACATGAAGGGAGGCATACATGTTCTGAGCTTGATAATTCGACTACCCTAGATAGCGGGCAATCCCTTAATAAAAGTCTAGTTATAGTTTTAATGAGCTCTATATAGCTAGTCTCTTTTAGGTTGAATGTACGAGGATGCAGAGTGAGCTTGCAAGACATGGCCAATCGGAACAGGATATTTACTCAGCCCTGTATTTAGCTTATCACCCTGTAATACATCACTCAAGCAATCTTAAAATAATAATAATATTATCAGCTATTATTAACTATATTATCGATCTGTAGTATATAGTATATACCTTAGTAATTAAATAATTAATTAAATTATTTATA
>JAALXI010000534.1:0-15885 GCA_012977755.1 Fusarium nurragi | reverse complement strand
AGAAAGAGGGGGGGGGGGGGGAAAGATGCTTTGTGCTTGGCTTTGCTGTGCTTTGCTTTGCGTTGCGCTGGGGCCTGGCCTGGGTGGGAAGAATGTGTCTCCTCGATCGCCAAGTACCCTTACTTGTCACTGACCAGCGCAGGACCCACTATGGCGCCCTTTTCCCTTTTGGCGAAAGGGAGAAGTACTAGGCCAGGCACGTGACTCAATTATTCAACGGTTTCTTGTCTTTACTGTAATGCACTGTAGAACAGGATTATCTTTGATGTTAGGTTGTACGAGATAATCTGTACTAATTTATAAGGGCACTAGATACTCGGGGGCTGTCACAGGGTCATTGTCTACGCTATCCATCAAGCACAATGCCACTGTTGCCAGGACCAGCTTTGTGTTCAATATATTATTCATCAGCAAGCTCAATAACACTGAGGACGTGGCTGCAGGCCTAGCGTAATCATCATAACTATCATAATCATTAACCTCAGTAGGTAAGCTCAAGTATGATCTCATCACAAGCAAGACAGAATCAGGCACTTCAACATAAGCAAAAACATGATAGGATTCATATTACTGAGTGCAAGTGCGAGAAGCTATTTCCCGATCATTCGCGCCCAAGGTCTGTCGTACAATTCAAACTAGTCCTATGCCAGTGTCCAAAGCCACATCCATGCTACGTGTTCCCATTCGCTATCTGGAATAATTCATACATAAATACTCATAACATACTCTTACTTGGCACGAGCCAGACCAACGGCGTTCTTGCCGAGGTCGTATACGGAGTAGTATCGTCGGAGAAAAGCATCGCCAAGGATAACGAGGGGACCCACAGGCTCGGGGAAGTCCATACCCTGGAAGGTAGAGATACAGCTGCCCTGGATCTCGAGAATGTAGTCGGTGGCGGGGAGGCTGTAGTTGGATCCAGCAAGGGTGAACGTGATATCGGGCAGAGAGGAGCGCTTGTCGCACTCGACGGTGTACTGGCCGTTATAACCCTTCTTGGCACCGATCTCCTTGTTCAGGAGCTCGGCGAGAGCGCTGGGGAGGACGTTGAGGGAGGTACCAGTATCAAGGATGGCACCGGTGTTCTCCTGTTCAGCAACCTCATCACCAAAGGCAATGGCGTCAAGGTCAACCTCCCAGTAAGCCTTGCGGCGGAGGGGAATGTACTCGATGTCTCCAGTGTACTTGGACTTGTCGACACCACCGAAAGTAGCCTCGCTCTCACCCTCCTGATCATCAAGGTAGAAGGCAAAGACAGGCTCATCCAAAAGCTTCTGGTTGACCATCTGGTAGAAGGGAGGGACCATACCGTTCACAGCAATGCGGTCGTAACCGAGACCGAGGATACCGTCGAAGCGGCCGAAGGCAAAGGCCAGGCCGGGCTCCTTGGTCGCCTCAGCAAAGTCCTGGTCCTTGATCTCGAGGTCGCCGATCGAGACGACATCGTTGGAGACGAAACCCGACAAGCTACCAGATCCGTAGTGGATCTCGAACTCGCTGCCGTTCTTCTTGTAAGTCGACGAGGCAGAAGAGTCGTACTTGGAGTGGAGGTAGCAGGCAATGCTGCCACACTCCTGGGAGGGGACCCAGAGGTTGGAGCTACCGGTGTCGAGGACGACCTTGAAGCTCTGGGGAGGAGTACCGATGGTGATCTCGGAGAAGTCTGTGAGAGGTCAGCCTCGAAAAAGGTCTAGCGGATTGTATGATGCTTACACTGAGCGTTCATGAAGTTGGAGACGGGGACGGGGTGACCACCCTCAACATTGGGGGCGTTGGTTGCGAAGGCGTAGTCTGCAGCGTTCTTGGGGCGAGCAGCACCCATATACTTCTGGCTGAGGCTCTGGAGGTGATCCTCAACGGAGTTGGTAGCCTGTGAATTGTGTTAGAGAGCTTCTGTTGCATGCGCAATCGTCGCATCGTGGAAATCAGTCGTACCAGCTGGTCGGCAAGAGGGACCTTGTTGAGCTTCATCTTGTGAACACCGGCCTGGGCAGAGCCCAGAAGCGCAGCGGCAGTAAGGAGAGCGCTCTTCATGATGGGCAATCAGGTCGAGGATGCGACCAAGTGATGAGTAGGTAGAAAGAGCTCGACAGAAATGGTGCGAGCTTGGATATTTGCTGTGATGGAGATGTAGAATGGAGATGCAAGATGCAGGATGGAGTTGGGGAGATAAGAAAGATGGTTGGTTAAGAAGTGGGAAGCGGAGGAAGGCGACGGTGACGGTAACGGAGCTCAGGTCCTTCCGAGCTGGGGGAAGCTTGTTGCGCTTTGAGTGGATGGACCTTGGGCACACCTGCCTGGATTCGTAAGTTGCGCCTCCGGACATTGAAGCCTTCCCCTGTTAATGACCTTGTGACTCGCTGGGCCGCCTGGCAATGACGCACCATTGTGCCTTTCCCGTCTCCACTTTCCCTGCCTGGCAACCAGACCTGAAGCCTTTCCGCCTTAGGCATCGCACCATGCGTGTCTTGCTCAGTCGCTCTTCATCACACAAGCGCCGTCTCACCTCTCATCGCCGCCAAGGCTGAGCGTATCAGGAACAAACAACAGACAGCTCGCCACTCTCCTTGCCAGGGTCTGGGGCGTCTCGCTTGGTTCATGTTCGTGTTGTCATGGGCAGCTTCGTCAGAGACTTGCTGATCTCTGAATGCGGACCCCTGCTGCACCTCACGCGTCGTGAGCTCATGAGCTATTTGTTAGTGTTTGATGATAGCTTACACTAACACTAGCATATGGGGTTAATTAGTGCTCCTCTGACTTAGCTCGGATCTTCAACCATGCTTCGTTCCTGCGTGTTTACAGCGACAGAAGAGTAGAGAAATAACAAAATATAAGTATACTATTACAACGAATTATACCCAAAACCTGCCCCTATTCTCTTACATATTTATATAGTTCCCTTACCCCAATGGAGGATCCTGTATGCTGGCGACAAACCACCTGGTTGCGCGCTTTATCCATCATAAAAGTCATGCCATCATAAGCTCATTAGTAACATCATGAACACTCAAGCCGCGTGCATCTCCTTCTTTGACCGCTCCATCGCTTCCACAAACACGCGTCGCACATCTTCCAACTCGGCGTAATGCTTGATAAGAGCTTCCAGCCTCTCGCACCTGGAGCCAGACATGTCTTCCACCAGCTTACACCATCCAGAATGAAGCGAGACAAGCAGAAATGCCAGACTCCCTCGGCAAATCTGCTCGTCGCGGATCCATGAACGGAGAGCACCTCTGGTAACGTTGACTCTGCAGCCACGGTCCCTTAACAGGAGGATGAGTAAACTCCTGAAGCCAATACTTCCCACCTTGAGGAATGCTTCGAGTGCTTCTTGGCCGATGTTCAGAGAGCCTTTTAGGTATCCCAGCATCACAGGCAGGAGTCTATCGCCATGTCGTACGTTGAGCGTCGTGTTGATGAGCATGTCCTGCGTGATCTGGAAGTCATCCTCGGCCCTTGCCACCAACTCTCGGAACTCTTTCGCTGAACAGACACCCGCTGCAGCGTCGAGGAGTGCCTGTGTCACCCTCACGCCCTCGCCTTTGTGCTCAAGCAGAACTTGTAAACCAGGATATCCGAGTTCCAACATTGTCTCCATGACAATCTCGTCGTCGATGTCAACATCGGCAGCCCGGTGTGCAAGAAGCATTTCGAGGACCTCAGGCGCCCAGTCGTCTGTGTCTTGTTTTGGTGAAGCTACCGCCGCTAACACGACTTCTTTTGTAAACTGGACTTCGGTCCTTGGCATTTCGACGAAGATGGCCATGAAGTCTGGTCGGCATCGAGTATTGGCCAAAGCCAGCGTCATGAGTTCTTCGTCGACAAAGCCCTCGTGCGGTCGGTGTTTGAGGAGGACTCTGAGCATAGCTGGGCCCTGGCGGTTCTCAATGGCCTTCTCAGCCACAGTTGTGTTGATCTCAATTCGTGTTCCATGCTCCGTGAGGAGATAATCCATGATTCTTGGGTGGCATATGCCAGCAATGTTCCCCATCATCCATTCGTCAAGTTCGACATCGTCGCCGTGTAGTTCAAACAGCAATTTGACTATATTGAGTCCATTCTGCTCGTTCCTTATCGCTCCGGTCATGGCCGCATCGCTCCATCTAAAAGCTGGATGCCTAAAAATACTATCCATCATTTCGGCGCTCGCACACTCTGCTGCGGAGCAAGAAAGATCTTGATCGCGTGAAATCTCATCCCGTCGAAGTGTCATGATTGTCTGAAGCATTCCAGAACAGCCCCATCTTGCTGCTGCCCGTATAGTGTATGGCGTCAAAGGCGCGCCTTGGCTGAGGAGAAACGCAAGCATCTCGACTCTCCCAGTCAGTATCGCACTAATTAACGGAGATTTGAGGCGCGCGTGGTGCTTTTCTCTATCTTCATCGGTGTAGCCAAAGCCGATATGCTCAAGGTTGTCTTGTTTCTGATGTACCGATGCGTTGCGGATGGGCATTTCGGACCCATTGGGCAATCCCTTGAGGAATTTGATAGCATCCTCGGGACGAAGCTTGCAAATATTCTCGCTGGCCAAACGCACCCAGTGGAAGTTGTATTCGCACTTTGCTTGGAAAACTCGCTTCACCTGGGTAGTGCTTGTGCCCGAGTAGCCTCGCTTCATAGCGATATGTCGCACCCGCTGGTCGATGAAGACCTCAACATCATTTTTCGACTGAGGAAATGAGTCGAGGTCTCGGTGGACGAATTCGCCCAAGTACTCATAAATTTTTGAACTCGGCCGACTCAGAACGAGAAGGTTGAGGTTCGCAGAAGCTTTCGAGGCGTGGAAAGTCTGCTCGATCAGCTCTAAGAGAACAGTTCGAGAGTGCGCGTCGCATTCATCCAGCCCGTCAATAACACAGAAGATGCGACGGTTAGATCTAAAGGCGACTTCGACTAATAGATTCCACAGCGCTTCCGGCTTCTCAAATACTCGCGCGCCGCGGTATACATGTCTTCTGCGGATCCTGTCGCTGAGGAGATGCGGATGGTTCTGGAAAAGCTGAGAGAGCAATCCTCGCAGAATTCCCTGCACGGTATTCATCTGCGAATCCTTTGAGTCGCAGAAGAAGTAGGCGCAAGTGTTGGCGGCATCATTGGAGAAATCGCTAGTCAGCTTCTCGGCGAGGTAGACAGCTATAGTGGATTTTCCTCTTCCATAATTGCCAGAAATCCACAAGACGTGCTTGTCTTCTGATTCTGGTTCCAGCCAGTTCTTGACTTCTGGCACATCCATGATCCATTCACAGGTTTTGGGGGCTCGTGGGCCCTGCTGCGTTCTTAGAGCATCCTTTGCTTTTGAAGGCTCCGACCAGACAAGGTCGCGATAGAAGGCTTCAATTTGCTTTGCTTTTTCAGCATCATCTAGAAAGTCAGTATCAACGAAATGAAGTATTTTGAAGTCCGGCGTCTTACCTGGCATATGATGCGTCTCATAGCGCTTGTGTGCGACGGTGCTGGTGCTTGGCCAAGGATAGTGTCCCAGGAAGCTATCGGGAGATAGAGCCTCATCAGAGGAAGAGAACCGCGACCTCGAAGATCGCGGCGACTCATTCTTCGCGCTCGAAAACCCCATCTTTGAGTCTTGTTTCTCTCGTCAGGACAATGTTGAGATCAGGTTGCGAATGCGCTTAAAATGTCCGACTTACATTCAACAGTCGGTGTACCTGTACCAGCAAGTTCCTGGCGTGATGCATGCGACGATTTAAGAGGGGGTTGGTGTTCTTAACCGTCTGTCGTCAGTGCAGGCGAGAGGAAAGTCTCATGACTTGACGATGGGAAAAGCCACGGTAAATGAATTCACAAAAGGGTATCGGATGTTGCCCCTTGACGCTTTGCACCCGAGCTCTTCTGGAAATATTCTGTTAATATGTCACGAGTGGCGAGTCGTGAGCAGAAACGTTTGACATTAGGGGAGCTAAACTAATTAAACGTTAATATCCGAGTTCCCCTCGTTGAGTAATGTCGAAAGGGGTAAATGAGAAGGCTGGTGTGTAGCCACCAACGCCAAGATGGTCCAGGCTTACGATCCTTTTCCTTCTGTTTTTCTATTCCAGGTTCTAAAATTCGACCCATGCAGAGAAACGATATCATGACGTTGAGTTAAGCTTAACAAGAGGCCAAACTCTCGAATTCCCATAGAGTGGCAACCGACCATAAAACATATTGCTTTTTATTCTGAGTGCAATAGTACGTGTCGCCTCTATTTTTGGAGCTAGTCATGACCCAGATTGATTATACGGATACGCGATGCAACCCCATCCAAAATCCCATCCGCATTGATACGCGCCAACTTGCCGCGTTGCTGAGTTGAAGGACTCGAGTCGGGATTCTATTATTCCAACGCCGTCCACAAATCGGTTCTGACGCCGTAGCCTACTGGTCAGGACATGCATGCTCTGGGCAGTGAAGCATGAACGCGCTCGCGATTGGTCCAATAGTCTCCTCGAAACTGTTGAGATACTCGAGCTTTGGAGGGTATCCTGCTAAACACTGTCTATCAGGGAAGCCGTGCTACGGTTAGTAACTTACCGTTGAGTAGATACACGTCGTCTTGTCTTTTTTTCGCGACGCTGAATGTAACCTTAAGCTTCTTCAGGGTATCCGAGGCCCATGTTAGGTGAAGTGAACGCAACCTCTATTAACTGGTATCTAAACCTCTAGCATTCATTGATGGCCGCAGTATGTTTCGAGTCCTTATTCCAACTTCGCAATGCTGGTCAGTTATGACTTTCTAGAGTCGTCCGTTGCATTATGCAGGCCTGCGGTCCGATTGTAAAAGTTAAGAAGCTGATCGACAAGCCATTTGCATATGGTGGTCAAATGCCATGGCCGCTTTGGCTGGATAAGAACACTCCATCACTGTCTGATACCAGGTCTTCTTCTACTCTATGGACCACCCGGAATGTTGCGATGAACTTATGTTTCTCGTGTTGGTCCGACCCTGAACATGGCGATGAGGGTTTAGTATAGGTTTCTGGCTGCGGGCCTTGTATTGGCGGAACCTTCACCCACCCACTGAGGCAAGGCGGCAACGTCTCTAACCCCTGCTTGAAGCCAAATACAGTTCCACATTAGATCACTGCTGGGCTGTGATTTCTGAGCCATTCTCAGCAACTGATATCATTCAATACTGTTCGCAGGTGGTTATAGTTTATTTACTAGGGGATTAACGGGAAACAATTGTAGTTTCCCTTTCACATGATTCCGTTCTGTCCTGATTTCTACTTACACGAGATGCCGAGTTCCGGATGAATCCCCGGAGTTATTTAGGCTCTCGCAACTCGGATTTCACGAGTCTCAACCAACAACTGACCAACACATCAGCTAACTTTGGAGATACCATTAGCTAAGCCCAAGCTTCACCAATCACGGCCTTGATCTAGCACGATCTAGACAGCGGAAGACCGTCACGGCTGCCGGGGAGGCCCCGCAATAGACCCTT
Source organism: Fusarium nurragi (assembly GCA_012977755.1). Classification (NCBI taxonomy): domain Eukaryota; kingdom Fungi; phylum Ascomycota; class Sordariomycetes; order Hypocreales; family Nectriaceae; genus Fusarium; species Fusarium nurragi. The sequence goes on along the minus strand of JAALXI010000534.1, from coordinate 8,444 downwards.
GCTTTAACCTACAAAGACTTCAACCAACAGACTTAACATGGGCACAACGAACAGAAGTAACACAGACTCAGCTAGAAGACCTGACACGGACTGCAAGCCAATGCGCGGTGAAGATGTGGAACCCCGTTAGATCTGGCTCTTCATGTTCCTCTCACGATACGCAGTTTTGAGCAGTGGCTTTACATGCTCACAGAGTTGAAAGACATCTCCATACCGTGGGCTGACAATTCTCTCAACTCTCTTCCTATTTAGAGCAAGCATAGCCTTTTCTAAAGTTTATTTATGGGGAGCACATGCATCTCGCGCTCACAGGGGTGAGAGAGAATGCTCGAGTCAAAACCCCTCTGTTACCGCCCGTCTGTTGGTCGAGGCATGTTGACAAGGAAGTATGGCCTAGGTATTGCATGATGTAGCTAGGACTATTACGATAGAGCCACAAGATTCAGTCGGTGAAAGTCCGTGCTCACGGAGGTTGGATAGCAACCGACGCAGTATAAAGAGGCCTCGTCGCCGCAGTAATCGACCCAATTCATCAAGCACCTCATCCCTCACTCAATCCAAACTCACCACCCCAAATCGACAACATGAAGTTCACCATTCTCGCCACTGCCCTCTTCACTCTCAGCTTCGGAGCTGACATGGCTGCCGCGGCGTGCTGCGACTTGAAAGTCTGTAGTGGCTTCAACCTCAAGGGTCGCTGCAAGACTGCTTGCTATCCTTATGGCAAGGTGGTCGCCATCAACGGAGAGGGTCTGAATGCGCCTGTCGCTTCTGCAAAGACCGATACGGACTGCAGCTGTGCCATGGGTGGCTCACCCAAGTACGTGTCTCCTAATATGATAAACAGTTTTAGTCGCATATAAGCTAACACATCAAACAGCGGGGGGTCCTTCTTCATCGATTCTACGCGCAAAGGCACAAACCTTGTGGGGGGGTTCCTTGACGGTGTTAAGGATGTCCAGTGCAGCCGCCGTTAGGGCTAGGAGGCGTAACGAGCCAGAGACACGTTGGGGTGTATCTTGGGGTATTGTCTAGTTTCTGCTCGGATTGGTAAATGATTGTCTTGCGTCAGCATAGGTCTCAAGAATAACTACTTGTACCTGACTCTCATATATCGCTCAGTCGTCCTTTTCGTATGCTGGCCCGAACCGCTACCAATATGCCACCTCAACTCCGACAGGGATAAACGAAGCAATAGACATAATCTGTCCCAATCCCCAATCTTTTCCACCATAGTCCTGCCCCATGTTCTCAGACATTTCTCCCTGTAGTTTTCTTAATGTGAAGACCGCCCACAGTAACGGTAAAGAGAGGTCAATACGGTCAAGAATAGCCTGTCACTGGCCGATTTGTTGGTTCGATTTCGCCAGGACAGCTTGTCTTTTCGTTCCTGGTCATCCGTTACTTCCTCGTCACAGTTATAGTAAGTACTAGGAAGACCAGCAGGGAGCCAGAGAGTGAAAAGGTATGTGTTCAAGGAGGTAGTCAGCTCCAAACCGTTCAAGGACTTGTACGTTGTGGTCTTCCCAAGGTTTCTGTATTCTTTGGGGAAACACATGTCCTCAATAGCACTCTAGTCAATAAACGAAACCTCTGAGCTCTTACATTCACCGATTTTACTCACATAGAATGCATGGATGCATCTTGACAGAAAGGGGTAGAACGACAACGCAACTGTTATACTGAGTAACAGTAGCCTCGCGTTGTGCTTCACGTTGCTTCTTGTATTCGTCTTGACCACTGGCTCCTGTAAAGCGATAGGCTTAACAATGGATGGTGCTCACCACGGCAACAGACTGTGAGACGGGAGCTTCGATAGCTCCCAGGTCTGCGGTGCCAATGCCGTAGTCTTTACGGACAAGCACCGCAGTGGTGGCAAGTTGTAATGCCAGAGCAAAGTATGTAGCCGAACCAAAGAAGACCCCAAGACCGGTCTTCGCAACTTGATATAATGGCCAGCTTTGTCATTCCGTTTGAGAAAAACGACAGCGAGAGATAAGAAGGCACTGAGTGTAGTCTCAAGAACATATCCAACGACAGCCTCTATAGGATGTTGGCTTCAGTCCAGTGATAGAACAACGTCAAAACTAACCCCAACACCTGATATGCCAGGATTGCCTGCGCCATAGATTGTGTTGCAATTTTGTTTTGACCTAACTTCAATCTCGCGTCGTCAAATCTTGTCTTGGAGTGGAGACCCTGGATATGTTTGCTGAAGTCATTCAGATCATTCCACTGAGAACAGTCCCTTTGAACGCTAGACATGTCAAGTCTTGGCCTTTTCCTGAGAAATTATTGGAAACGCATAATCGATAGTCGTCAGAGTTGTTTCCAACGGGCTTCAGCCTGGTTTTTTCTTATCGTGCGAAGCTGGGCGACAATCAAGTCTTAGTTGGACTTGCTGTGTCGTTGCGGCTGAAGACGCTGCCAACTGCATGCCCCAATAAGAAGTATCAGAATGAGTCAAACGAAGGACTATCCAAGTTCCATCACAAGCCAGGTCTTTTTAAGCGGCTGGCAGGCAGTATCGAGATTTTTTTATCTCACGGACCTGGTCGCCAGTTGAGATCCTGCGTATTGTCTGTCATCTGGATGCTAAATCTGAATACCTGAGTGATACATATATGCTCCTGTACCGAAAGTGAGGAATCTCAAAGTAATTTCAATTGTATCTTACGTTATTCTTGGCTTCGGCCTTATCCAGCTAGTCAGATCATAAACCAACAGCATAGACCAAAAGTCCAATCACGGTTATGTCAACGGTAGTAGGCTCTCAGAGTACCCCTTTCACCGCGAGCCATTGACTGACAGCAGAGCATCAGATGTCTATCGGATGGTAGAGACCTCCTCCAGCAGCGCGTGTGAACATCTCTTCATCTTTGGTCGTTTCAAAGCTTATGCTGGATGCTGCGGCGATGGAGGTTATGCCATCTCAACAACATGCATTGAATCGGGAATAACATCCGGTAGCCGTAGTCTGCAGTGGTAGGTCGCATCTATCCTGGACTGGATGTGCGTGACTGAGAGTAGTTGCAATGTCGGTAGTGTACTTCCATCATGTGCAATATGTACATAGCCAGAATATCTGGCAGAGGGTTACTACTGTGCACCATACGGGATTATCGAGACGGTAGACAGAGAAACAACCATGAGCGAGGTTATAATACCGATGACTGAACCTCTACACACGGAAACACTAAAACCGACAGCAATAAACGATGCGAGCCAACGAAGAAACGGACGAGTGGGGATGGTAATGCTGGTGGTCCAAATCTTGATAGTGAACATGGCAAGTTACTATTTGCTAACTTCTTCGCATAGTCGTGCTAACCCAGAGATAGACTTGAGCTCGCGACAAAGAATAGGTGCAGAAGTTGGCTCTGGAGTTACCGGCAGTTTGCTACTGATTTTCTTTGCGTGGGTGTTTCATCCAGTCCACATTCACTGCTCGTCGAACAGAAGAGGACTCTAACGCTTGTCTAGAATCTTTGGGTGTTGCAGACGGTTAAGGCGAAAAAGACTAGCCCAACGAAGTCACATCCAGTTCAAGTTCTAAAAAGCAAGTATGCTCAAGCACCAGGTCAAGTTGACTCCCTGGGACCAGAAACTCATCAATCCTCCTGGCGTCAGTGTTGCGAGACTGTGTGTGGCGTTATCAATGGACGTTCGTTTGCTTGATGCGGTTATAAAACCAGCATCGAGACAAGATAGCGAGATAATGAGCATCAGGGAAGGCTGACTATGCAAAATTGAAATCCGCAGCAGTCAATAGTTTTGTATGATCTTGGTATAACAAATCTCACAAAGTATCCCGCAGCGAAGTGAGACCACCACAGGGCAATGAGACACGAAGTGTATAATGTCTCTGATTCCCAGTTAGTTTGGCATGACGGGTCTCTTGTTTCCAGCGCCACCAAGCAAGAACAAGAATGCAGGGAGACAACTTGGGCACATTGTATCATTGGTGGCAAAGCCCACAGAGATGATCCGAGGAGAAGTCGGAAGAAAACCATGGCTCTGTCCTTGGAAAAAAAGAACTCGGGAACTTGGCTGTGATGGCCGCAAACCCGGACAAGACGAAAACACCACTGGCACAGGGCTCAGTTCAACCCCTGTTATCGTAGTCTCGATAGATTACAAAGGCACGATTTAGGGAGGTGAAAGCGGCCGCCAATAGATGCTCATCTTTTTAAGATTGAGTCTACCAAAAATAGCTCGACAATTGATTCAATCAATCCCCCGGCCCCAGTGAGAAAGAAAGAAAAAAAAGTCAAGGAAAGGGGACCATTTCGCAAGGTTGGATAAGACCAGTAATCAGCGGGCCCCATGCCAGTAAACGGCCACCAACACACAGGTCGGCAGTCTGTTGAAGCTTGTGCAGGGGAAGCGAAGTTATACCATGCAATAACCTGAACGAAGATGCGGAATAAAGTGGAGAGTTTGTGCAAGAACATGGCACAAGCCATTATCATCAATGCCATTATCCATCAATGCTGACCATGTCTTGCTTATTAGCGTACTGTAGTATGGAAATAGACAAAGATTGAGATATATTCCTAGTTAGAGATTAAATGTTGACGATAACATTAAGATTTGTGATAAGAACGGTCCTGGCGGTTTAAAACCACGTTGAGCTCAATAGCGCCCCAATATCAATGTCTGGGACAATAAGCCACTGGCCCAACCGCAAGAAAACGATGCCTCTCCTTCATAAAGAATCCAGAGCAAAGTATTAAACAGACGAGGCAACTGTGATGCCAAAACTTGGGTAGTGCACTGTTCGCAACTGAAGCAATCTATACTACGTAGTAGATCAATGCAAGCAACAGTACAGTATATTATCTCTGTATACTCGAGACGGGACGAATGTGGGCGGTTTCAGTTATGTTCTTGTGGATGCCGACAATCCAGACCAGCTGGAACAATTCATCTTTCGGGCTTGAAGGATGTACTATGTACTTGCCATTCGGCATAAAATTAGAATGCCAAGGGTTGAAGTCGTATCTTCACCCATGCCATGCCAGCAATTTTCCAATATCAATATCCCCAGGTCCCTTGATCAAAGTCAATCTCCACGGGGAACATGCATGAAGTGTAGGGAGAAATAGAAGTCAGAGGGGCCATCATGGGTTCTGACTTTGTGGTACATAGAAGCAAAATCTGCCTTGCCAGAAGAGCTCTGAAATCAATTCGGATGTTTGGTACGGATTAATTAATTAGGTAGGTGTTGACTGACGAACAGTCCCGCCCCCCATGTTTATTGCTTCACTCATGCAACGCTTTTTGACAACTATCGTCCGTTTCTCAAAGTCGATCTCGAGCGAGTAACTAATGGCCTGGTGAACAATTCCCTCGCTATGTTTCAATCATCAATCTCTTGCATTGGTGTCCGAGTACCTATCGATTTCAGAGCTCTGTAAGCAACTCGAGTTGAGGATTGCTTCGCGGCCCTGTTATGAAGGAGGTTGACATGACCCACAGATGACATTTGACCAACAGGCTGACAAAAGGGGCAGAGGCCCATAACTAATGCAGAGGAGTCTAGTCATTTGCACCCACCATTAATGCGAGGGTGGGCCTGAACTTGGTGACAACCCTACTGTAGGAACGCACAAAACAGGAATTATGCATTTTTTAGTGCCTGGAACATAAGGTTCCAGTCTAATCCAAGCCCACAGTGAGTTTATGCGTATGACTACCGAAGCGACTGGAGCAGGGGAGCTGCGAAGTAAGTTAAGTACACTTGAGAGCACGCACGGTCATCCCCTCTTGAAGAACGTGTGATCAGCCGACTCAGCTTAAAGGGTCTTTGATGTCAAGATCGAAATCATCTTGTTCCTTTCGTATTCCGAGGCTTGTTGGCTGTATTTCACCTATCATCTTTAGATCTGACTGTTGTTGCTAGACGCCATGTAACACTCCTTGGTTTGTGCTTGCAATGTCTAAACCTTCAAAAACGGACCCGTTGTTGCCGTAATGGCTTGGCTAATGTTGAAGACGTTCCTCGGTCCTGTTTCAACTGCGTGACCGCCATGCACTGTTATAATACGCGCAGGGCCAGAGCCGATGGTTTCTGATCGGATTAGTCTTGGCACGATCGTTGTTGGTTGTTGGTGCAGCCCTGATCAGAGTCATTGACAGCACCACTCCAATGGCATATTATGCAGTGATAAATAAACCACTGCATGCAATTCTCTGATTGCCAGCTGCACTGCTTCCCCAGCCCTGAATGCGACTGCTGGAGCAGGTATGTCGAAAAGTCTACCATGAGGCAAGGCACCCCAAAACCAGAACGGTTGCTTGCTTGTCTGTGATTAGATTCGTCCATTTTAACCCCGATTGGTTCCCGCTTCTATGCCCTGATTTCAAGCTGTTATCACTCCGTTGTACCCTGATGTACGGAGTAGGCGGCGTAAGCGCTTTCCAAGGAAATTTCTGCACATCGTATCGTATCCTAACTGGACTGTCGACTGGTTGCATTTTCCCTGAAAACGAGCCTCACAAAACGCGTGGATCGAGACGACTATAGATACCATCTAGACCGTATGGCTGACGCGCGCCTCTTGGTGGAGAGTTGATCAGCGCTTCAGCAAGCGCACAAATTTTGCATAATAGTTTGAGAATTTGTGGAAGCTTCAAGACCAACATTACCACAGCCTTCGGCGTATTGCCGCGGGGTGCATTGACGTGCAAATGAAAGCTTGGATTCTCCACTTGGATATGTCGTAAGCTTCAATGGATTCAAGCCTGGCTCCGACGGATATTGTGCATATCACATAGAACAAACGGTGAATCCCTCAATTTCTAGACTGGATGCAAACAGAATGTCCTCGACAAATAATCGCTGGAGTCGCCGATGTTCCTTTCACCATCGAAGGTTGGAACTTCGAAGCCTGCTGTGATTCAACAGATAAACCGGTCAACTGGCTGGTGTCTTGGAACCAAGCCAAGGCTGGCCAAGATCTGCGGTATAAAGTCCATTTTTGGATGATGGAGGGTGAGGCACGTAGTCGACTACGCCGTTCCTGAATATCATTGACAACCCAATCAAGAACCACATGCTAGTAAAGTTGGCACCAGTTCTGATAATACAAGTGTAACGAAGCCACTGCCGATGACCAGAATGCTGCCTGTCACTGCCGTACAGCTAAGAATTGAGCGTGATGGTTCTCGAATAAATCAGGGGCCGGTGTGTCGAGCGATTTTCAGAGGATCCCACGCTTAATATCAACATAAGCCGCGTGTTCCAATGGCGGCAGCACATTCCGTAATCCCAACCGGATGGATTGGATGAGATGGCTTGTTTTCAGGCGGGTTCAGCGGTCGTAGCGGTCGCAGCGTCTCCAGCGGTACCCAAAGCAAATGGCGTGGAGGGGGGTGTGATGGTGGCTCAGGGGGTTCAGTTTGATGAAGTCCAGGGGATGGTTGGAAGCGGTGGGGTTTGAGACAAAAACAAGCAAGATGAGTGTTCCCTTACGGCGTAGCGCATCGAAGTGCATTGCGGCGTTCAGGAACGAGGTATCATTGAAATCAGAGACTTTTCTTCTTCAAGGCACCGAGTTGGAAAGTTGCTCATGCTCTGCTCATGCTCGAGTCGTCATTGGTTGATGAAGCCGTTTTTCAATGTATGAGCCTTTTCATCGTAGTCAAGTATCGATGGCTGACGCCTTGAACGTCGACACCCAGTCACAAATTGGTGATGGTGTTTCCCTCTGTCTCGCTGTAGTTTTGCCTGCGTTTGTGTTTGTACCTGAGGTGCAAGTGGTAGGAACTTGGAGGACGATGTTACCGTGATGCGACGTGATGGTGTGGTTTCGTGTTTGTGCCGTGCAGCTCACGGTGCTCCTTCCCTTTGTATTTGTGCATTCCTACTCAGTATTTTATGCACCGTTAGTCGTTGGGCTAATGGGGAAAGCCAGTCAAAATGATTGGTCCTCCTCCACTCTCCAAGAGCCACCCATTGGCGGATCTCCGGGCGCTTTAGCAGACGGTAGCGGGTTGATCGTTGAAACTCTAGCTTATGTTGTGCGTGGTTTTGTGCAAGAATGAGAAGCCAGACCTCCTTGGCTCATCAAATTATTCCAAAAATGGTGGCCAAATCCCTGCTGGATCCCTAGGATTATCTCCATTTGCTGGACGGTGTCTTGTGCCCCTCCCTGCACCCCCTGTCTCGCCGTCTCCTGCACTGACTGGCTGGTGCTGTGTCCCCGGGCCTTGCTGTAGCATTGGGCTTCCCCTTCACGGCGTGGATACCGGGTCCCTTTTCCTTTCCCGTTCTCTTTCTGACTCGCTTCGTTTCGCTTCCGACACCTCTCCTCTCCTTCCATCTCAAACCTCACTCCCAAATCCTCTTTCAACAAAACAAACCACTACCTCCGCCGCTCGTTTGTCCCAGTCCCTCTTTCATCTCCCCCCCCCCACCCCACACTTCCACAGCGTTCGTT
>JAALXI010000524.1:0-23361 GCA_012977755.1 Fusarium nurragi | reverse complement strand
CCCCCCCCCTTGGATCAGAGCCTCGTTCCAGTCTCACCCCAGAGCTAGGCTGCAGCTTCTTCTTCCTTACTAGCATCGAGGTAGCCTGCCATCGTGCATACACAGACGCCATTGCCGGTCTCTCCGACGAGCCCTGCGGTCTTCATTCTTCTTCAAGTTCACAATGCATCCCGCGCAGTCCCGCGGCCTCGCCAGGACCACAATAATTGTCTCATGCTTGAACAACCCCGTTTCCCGAGGGGCCTAGTTGAAGATTGGTCGATCAAGTTCAACTGTGACTGCCGACTGACGCAGAGCTATGCATTGCAAGTGTGGCGCAACACCCAAAAACAAGGACGAGAGTTGAGAACTTGGTCAAGTGGTTGGTTCTTGATGGCTTGTCAGTTGACGTTCTTGAGAATGCCATGGTTTGATATCGAGTTCCCTCACGAGCCTGACATCCATATTCACGATACAGCTAAAACACAGCCATACTACAGCAACCATACGGATCTCGTCCTCACAAGGCTAACTCAAGGCATCCCAAGCCAGTTGCATGTGGCCACGATCAATCTTGTGCTTCATCGTGCACTGCCATTGTGCTCTTTGACATTTGACCAGACAAATACCGAGTGTGGTCTTTAGACATCAACTGTCACCCTCGTTACAGCGACACAAGCCCAATCCAACTCTTAGGAACCCTTGTTTTACCAAGCTCCAGGCAACCTCATCCACAGTCCCTGACCTCACAGGGCGTCTTGAACCAACCCGGACCTATTGCCTGAAGCAGAAACCCAATTACACTCCACATTTGCGATGAAAAGGATGTTCTTGATGTCGGTCCTAACGGGCCGAAATTGTTCTGTATGAGATTACGTGCAGGCATTCGTCAACTAGTAGCTTCACGGCAACTTATCACAAGCCAGCTGTGACTCTTGCCTATACTTCGAACGCAGGTTTCTTGCTTTGCCCGACTTCTGCCTGAGACTGAGGCGTGACTGCGGTCTCACCGATGAGCCTTATCGAGACTGGTCAAAACCAACTGCGCAAACATCGCGGCATACTCAGTCAGGGGTTGCTCGTCTGGACTTTGCGGCTCTGCTTGTGCCCCCAAGATACCATGTTCCAGTAGTTTAGAACAGGAGATATTTAGAGGAAGCTAAGTTCTGCAAAGCTTAGCCTCAGTCATTCCTTTCTCTTCAGTTTCTCAAACAACCTACTCAACGGTGCTTGTTGTTATATAAAAAAAAAACTTTTTCTAACTCAATCCAACCATAAACACTATGATGCGAATAGCTATCGCTGGAGGCACTGGCCTTGGTTGGCTCCTGACAAGCCAAATTTCCAGAGCTGCAAACGCTTACCAAGTTGTTGTTCTATCACGTTCTGTAAGTATCACCCTTGATTACTTGATCGTTCTAATAAGAATAGTTACACCCGGAGTATGAGATGCTTGGCGTTCAAGTCCTGGTTGTCGACTACAATGACGGAAATAGCCTCTCCTACGCGCTTCATGGAGTTAACCTTGTGATCTGTACCTTTTCAGGGGGTGAGCAACTCAACTTGATCAATGCAGCTGCCCAAAGCGGCGTGCAGTTCTTTGTCCCATCTGAGTTCGAGGGATGTCTTGAGAAGCGCCCTGAGAATGACCAACTCGACCCCTATTTGCATTCTTCCCAAGCGAGGCAACTTCTGAGACGGTGGGCAAGGTCTTCCCAGATGACATGGACTGTTTTCTCCTGCGGCATCTTTATGGAGAGATTCCTTCCTCAGGGGCTGGGAAGTATGTCGATCGGTTATGGTTCCAACTTGGCCAATGCGGGTTCTTACTTACTCGACATGAGCTCTTACACAGCCGAGTGCGTGGAGAAGAATGCTCGAGGACATACAGTTCGAGTTTCTATGACATCAGTTGAGGATGTTGCTCAATTTGTCGTTGCAGCCATTGATTTGGGACCTACCAACTGGCCTCGTGAGTTTACTATGCGAGGAGACCGTCTCTCAGTCCGCGACGTTGTTGGCCAGTGTTCAAGAGCTTTGAATGGTAAGTCAATCACAAGTTACAATTTTATGAACCAAGCTAACCTTTCAGCCGCTTTCCAGCTTTCCCAATGGCAAGCCGCTGACCCTGCTCGACTGGTAAGCACTTTCTATGAACAGGGTGACTACGCCAGAGTCGCCTTTTATCAGCAGCTTCAAGCAACCGTCGAAGGACGATTCGACTTCAGTCACGCGTCTCTGAACGACCTCGTCAACGCAAGTCCGTACGTGGATGTTCAGCCGAGAACCTTTCGCCAGTGGTTGAGTGAGCATTTTTGAGAGCAGGGGATTAGATAGAATTTCGTTTCGTACTTTTTGTGAGTACATGTGTTAGTATTTTGATATTTGTGTTTGTAGGTTAGAGGGATGGCTCACTCTCTTTGATATTTTTGCGGCTGTGCTGGGCCCATGCGTGTTAGTGCTGGGAACAATAAGACAATGGATTGGCGGCTGGTCACGCTCTTTATACTTCCTTATTATGTAGCTAATCGTAAAATTATACTTTCTTGTGCTGTAGAACTCCAACCAAAGGATGAAATATGAGCTTTCTGTCTAAAAAATTGGCTTTCAGATTGCACGTGTACTTCTGCAGTATGTTGGTCACCCAAATCATCACTGACTAGCCTGCACTCAAAAGTAATATATAGATCAATTGGACTCCAGTGAAGTTAGAAAGTCTGTATTTCTCTTCTAGTAATCTTCTCTAGTATCTAAAACTCTAGTCTTAGACACATTTAGGTACAATGTATCATGTCCTTTATCATGTGTCCTTGTACTCCTGAGCTGCTCTTGACCTAGAAAGGCGGTGGTTGAACCTTTCCAAACCATCCGTGTTGAACATGTCCCGAATCGCAATATGCAACGCCAATATGCACCCAATCTTTCCTTTTCGTAGTCTCAGTCTACCGTCTGAGGCGACCGTCTAGGCGTCTGCTCTTTTCTTTTCCTTTTCCTCGTCCCCAAATTCGTCTCCGTACTCCTCGACGATCCAGAGACAGAACCTCTCCCACTCAACCTGCCACTCTTTCATCCTCTTGGCTTTGACAGAGCTGCCAAGACTGGCTTGCTTGATGTCGTTGATCCAGTCGGTCTGGTTCTGATCCTCAAAGACAGACCATCTGACACTGTTCTCCGCGAGGCTGCCGAGACCTGCCAGACCGAGGTTCTTCCATCCTTGGACGGCCTGGAAGAAGTCGTGCGACATGCCGGCTGTGTCTTGCCCGAGCATAGCGGGATCATCGTTACACAGACTGCAGGCGACGCCACGTGCCACGAGGGCTGGCAAAGGATGGGCGGTCACGGAGCCGCAGAGGCGGAGGACCTCGTTGGAGATGGGGCACGACTCGATGAGGATGCGCTTTTCCTTGACCATATCAATAAGGAGAGGGTGCTTGAAAAGGCTGAAGCCGTGGCCGATACGTCGAGTGCCCAACAGGATTGCGTCAAACAAGTTGGCGTCGGTGTCGGTGCCATCACCAAGTGTCTCACCAGCGTGGAAGAAGAAGGGAAGGTTGACACCTTCCATAGCACACTGCTTGCGGAACCAGAACAGCTCAGGGAGGAGGTCAGATAGGGGTCGGCCTAGATCCTCAGGGCCGACAAGATCGTAGCCGGCGATGAGATCAGGGAAGGCCATCTTGGTGGCAATGCAGCAGTCCATGTTCTCGACGATCAGTCGAGTGGGCCAGCTTCGCAGACAGGTCCAGATGGTGGTGAGCCCCCAGAAGCCCTCCCCTTCGGGCGTCTTCTTGAACTTGTCGATCTCGTCCTGCAGGACCTCGAACATGTGCATGTAGTCCTTCTCGGGCTCTTCTTGCTGATCACGGCAATAGTTAAGTGGCCAGGTGAATCTATGATTGTTAGAGGCGCATTGCAATTTGTGGCTTGTTGCTTACCGAAGTTCGGCCCAGTTGACACCGTCATCCTTGAGATTCTTCATGAGCTCGCGGAGAAAGATTCGGAACATGGGTTCGTAGTGGATGATGGTGGCACACACGAGGAAACACTTTCCGAACTTGACCCAGATGGCATCGACGCCGTGGTGCTGCTGGTGGCTGTCTGTGACGGAGAGAGTGCATCGGGCCTTGAGCCACTTGAGAAATCCAGTTCTTCCGCCGCTGGGGAACTCATCGGCCGCCTTTGGCAGTGGCACGAAAGTATCTGGCTTGTAGCTCCCATCCCAAATGGATCCGTCGCTGTCCGCCTTAGCCCTGTATCGGAAGTTGGGAACCGCATCTTCAAGAGCATCCTCGGAGTTGAGTGGTTGATTACTGCACATGTGCATGCCGGGCATCTTGAGGAGCTCGTCAAAGAGAAAGTCGAAGTTGACCATGGCATCCATATGAGCATGCAGCAGAGCGCCCTTTGGCATGCGGCGGACAATCTTCCAGAGGTTGGTCTTCTCCATGCGGTCCTTGGCGAGCATGAACATCATTCCTGGAAAGATGCACTCGTTTCCGGCCTGCGCAAGATCCTCCTCCACTTGAGGGGTCCAGATGGAGTCGTTTTCCTGGTCGCGGATGCGGTCGACAATGTCACTTGCGCGCTTGGCAATGGGCGAGAGGGAGGCTTTGAAAGAGGCATCGGAGCGTGACTTTTTCTCTTGAGTCATGAGGTTTGCTCGGCCTGTGAGGTACTGTTGAAGGAAAGGGTCCGAGAGTGAGGGGATGTCTTGAGAGACTTCGTCCCACTCCTCGCTGGACATGGTATGCTCGGCCATGGTTGCTGCACAAGGTCAGAATAAGGTGGTGATATGAAATACCCAGTCGAAGATGATATTCAAGTGTTGGATCTGCGAAGAGATAGAAATCGGCCTGTGAATGAAAGCGGTGAAACGGTGGTCCGAATAGGCAGGCAGCTGAGGTCGGGAAACGGAGTCAGATGAGGCTGCTTATGACCACGAAGGAGCCTACGAAGAGCAAGTCAGATTATGATGCGATATAGTATCACATAAAAAGGCAGTCTCGTAGAGGAATGTACCACGTCTCCCGACGTAGAGAGTCGAGGAGGATGTGACGTAGAGGAGCAAACGGTTTCGTTTTGAGTCGGGCGTAATAAACGGTGCCGCTCTTGGCTGGAAAGTCTGCAGGCACTTCTCCGCGGGGTAGTCGCCGATAACCGATACACAGACTCACGTGATCACACATGCGTTGCACCAACGGCGTGATGGACCCAGTCACGGCCCCTGATTGGCCAGTCTGGTCTTACGGTAAATGCAACTTATCACCTCCAGGATCATGCATCGTCACACTCATTACTCCCCTGCAACTGTCCACGGCAGTCTGTGGCTGGACGCTTCCAGTGAAGCTATCCCCGCTTTCTCTGCGGTGTAGAAAGCCCCTGGTCCGTCGCCCACCATCGTGCCTTGCAGCTTGCGGGCATGAACGGCATAGCACGGACGCTTCAATCACAACCCAAATGTCACTCTACTGACTAGTTCGCGGCTGTTCCTGAGAAGCTATTCGCTCCCGCCAAATCCCCAGGACGGCCCTAGCATTCTTCGCCCTATAGCGCGAAACACCGAGACTCCCAATGGAAATCGTCACGTCCATCACTTGGAATCACCTGCACGAGCTATCACAGCTTTGCTCTAATCGAGACCGACTTTTCACGGCCGATGCCCATCTTCTGCTTACTCGGGGCTTGCCCATCGCGAGCCCAGTGACTTCGCTTTGTTGGTGATCTGACTCGATCCTTTAGGCCCAACGTGCGTTTGCTCACTGCGGTTGGATGTCTCTGAAAGGCCTCATTTACGCTGATCCTGATGATTCACGAGTGTGACGGGCGATGAAGAGGGGAGACTCTGCATTATAAAAGGTAACGCATATCCGTCGTGACAACCACCAAAACCGGACTCTCCACGACTATCTCTGAACAATTTGAGCTGTCTGCTGTTTTGATCATCCAAGCACTTACAACACCCACATCATACCCATTATACCCTTGAGCCACTTCAAGATGAAGTCACTCACTCTGATGACCCTCTTCTGCACCTTGGCCACAGCCGCAGTCCTCCCTCGGGATACTGTGTTCAACAACCACTGTTGCTTCACACTACAAGACGTCGCCAGCGGTGCCACAGTCCAAGAAAACAGCAATGGTAACCTGCTTCTCAACGCCGGCAAGGCCAGTGGTTTCTTCTGTATCGACCTGTCCGACTCGCAAAACGTTCTTCGAGATGGCGCCTTCAATGCCTGTTTCCTCGACCCCAAAGGCGCGCTCAAATGTGTCGACCCAACACCCGGTTTCCAGTCTTGGTCTTTGAAGAAGAGTGGCAGCAACACCCTTCTTCATCACGACGGAGGCAGCACGTTTAACTCATGCTCCAAGACTTCCACGAGTGCAAAGGGAACTGTGCTATATGGTGATCAGCATACTGATACTACGACGTGTAAGAAGGCTACGCTCAAGGCCAAGAATTTTAAGGGCACATGCAAAAACTTCAAAGATTGATTGAGGATGGACTGAATAACTACATAAACTCCATTATAACTCATGAATAGTTCCATAGTTAGGCTTCTCTTCAATAATTCTTACTTTGATGGTAAAACTGATGCACAGGTTCTCAACTTGAGTGAACGTATCCCATTGGTAATGTTCGTAACGCCACTTATCGCATCCAACTAATGTCAAAGTAATCGGCATCGCAGTCATAGCCCTTAATCAAAGCTTAGAGGGAATTGTGGTCTCGGCACTTCCGTACACAATCTCGGTGTCCCTCGCAAGTTGTTCCTTAGCTGGCATTCTCTTCCATTTCGTAACAATGCTCCTTCCTTCCAGAAAACGGCGGAATATGTCCTGTGATACCTGATCACCATCACTTCCTGCGTCGATGAAAAGTAGAATAGACACCATCAAGTCTGCTGCAGCCCAAAGAACTTCTCTGGCATCGCCCAGTAAGTTTGGCAAAGATTCATGTTCGATACGCTGCCTCAGAGTCCTCCAAACTCCCGATGGGTTCCAGCCTTCGGGCCGAGATACCTTTCCTTGGAATTCATAGCCTCTTTTGACAAAGTCTCCAAGGGCATCGAGAGTGTCTTGTCCGCCTTTGGGATGCTTCAGTGCCCGTAGAAAGTCAGTACTTAAAACGTCCGTTGTGCCCTCCCAGATGGGCAGCACGGCACAATCGCGATGAAGACGGGCTATGTTGAGGTACTCCTGTTCTTCATTGGCGAGGTAGCCGACACCTCCGAGTGACTCCATGCAAGAGAAAAGCAACTGCACAGATGCTTTGCAAACGTAGGCCTTTGTGAGTTGAGTAAGTACTCGGATCAACGGTGCAGCATGTTGTGTCGAAGGAGTAAGTGCCTGAAGTGCAGGTGAAAGGCTCGAGTCTGGAGGCGGGTTGTGTTCAGAAATGCCAAGGATATAAGACGTATAAATCGTAAGAAGCATCAGTCCTCTATATTCGCAGGATATCTTGGAAAGAGTCGTCATGTGTAATGAGCTCTCTGTTAGCTTCATCCTAGTGCCCCTTCCGGCACCCACCTCTCGCACTTGTGCATATGCTCTCGCTATGGCAAGGCCCCTACCTAGGTATCCCATAGCCGATACAGATGAATGAACCCGAGTCAGGGTCAATATTGTTGTGATTTCTTGGATACCGCGACCTTCTTGGCCGATGAGCCAAGCCCGCATATCCTCGAGAACGAGCTCGGCAGTAGGGAGAGACTTCGTGCCTGACTTGCTCTTTAAGCGTTGAATGCGAACTCCATTTAATTTCTCGCCGTCATTCTTTGGTATTCCGGTGGATGAAGTAGCATCAGGATCGTATTTTTTCATGGGAGCTAAAAAGGTCGATAGCCCGCCCTTGGATGTACGGGCAAGGAGGACCGTCATTCTCGAGTCGGTCGCCGAAGAGAACCACTTGAAGCCACTTACACTCCAAGGCCCCAGAGGGATTTCCTCAGCCTTCGAGGCTAGCTGAGTCTCATCAGTAGGCTTGTACACTGCGGTCGTTTCGGTGAGTGAGACATCACTGCCTCCTGTACGCTCAGTCATCCATTGCCCGCTTGTCCAGGCATAGACTGGGTCTCTAGAGGTCAAGTGCTTGAAAGCGTTCTCGAATACTCGTTTTTCTGCGGCCGAGAGCTTAGCCGAGAGCTCTGGGCTACTAAGGTGTGTTTGCAGAAGCCGGGCGGCGCCGTCCTGCATGGCAGAGGGGCAGCCGACGTTGGCACACGATGCGGCCCAGAGCTGAATACGTAGGAACTGATACGCTCGTGCGAAGGGGCCATAAGAGGTATCATATCCGGCTGCGACGATGCTGTGATGCGTCAGTTACTGTAGTGCAGTGTCACGGCTTGATTGTCCCACCCCCGAGATTGACCGAAGTCCTGGAGACCACGCCATCCTTCGCCAGTGATCAGATCACCCTTCCACTGACCAAACACATCGCGGCCTGATCCTTTAAGATATGGCTTGTTAAGTTCGGCATCTGTGACCCAAGCAAAGACTTGGTCGGAAAGTACATCATCTCCAAGAGCAGCGACTTCTGCTTGGACTTGGCGGATGATGTGCCGCGGAAGAAACACTAGCCGAGTAATTAAGTAAGCCACCTCTAATGAGATAAAATCAGCGTAAACCCACGTTGAAAGCACCTCTGAAACGTCTGATCATCATAGAATTGGTTGTTCAGAACGGGCGGCTTCTGGAAGAAGCCCTTGTCTGCGCTTGAAGCTTCCATGGCCGAATCTTGGGATAAGAGGAGAAAGAGCCGAACATGGTGACATACCGCCGTGACCGCTTTATCAATGATATATTAAGGCACTGCCAAGTTGGGAGTGCGTTCAATCACAAGCCATCGACTATATCTCGTCGGCAACCTCTGTGGGGTCACGCCTCCAACTCGAGCCATGTTCCGCCGTTTTGGGCAAGTCGTGCGGAAAAGGTTCCGTAAGCATGGATCCAGGGTGTCAATACCGCGGAAAGAAACGCAGTGAATGGAATGTGAATCACGGCCATTGGTGGTCATTTCTCTTCAACACCCATGTATATCTCCACGTCGTGTCCAACGCTTGTCCGTTGATCCTCCACACTTGTTTCCGCTCTCGATGCTCGGCAATATTCTCCGAAGAGTTAAGACCTAACATTCGTTCCAGACCCCTGCTTTAATTGCATTTTGTTGCCGAGGGATGGTACACTCCCTGGGCTTTCTTGGAGTAGAACGGAAAACCAAGTCAGGCGACGTACAATACCAAACGCCATCGGTGGTCCCCTAACCCAGTAGTACGCGCATCTCGCCGGGCGAGCTGCTTCTTTATGTTCTTATTCTTGACAAAGACGGAACGCATAGACTCGAGATTCGAAAGGATCTCGGCCAGAGAGGAGTCGACAGCGGCAAAACGCTAGAAATATGTCAGGATCATCTCCAAAATTTAGTCGCAAAGGTTTCAAAAGGACACAACTTACAGGGTCGTACTGTTCACGCGCAAGGCTTGTGACTCTTCCTCGCGCTTGGGACACTTGAAAGCATAGTGACCGGGTTCCTTGCAATAGTGGCATCGCTGTTGTTGGATACTCTTACGGGCTTTCTAATATAAAGTCAGTAGGCGATAGAGGTAGAAAGATTTTGGCTTGACTCGCTAGTCTTTCCTCCAAGGAGTTCTTCTGCCGCGGCTTCTTCTTGTGTCTTATTTTCTTGACTCTAGGCACGGGGCCTGATATGCTGATTGGGCGAGGAAGGGATGAGAAGGCAGAAACCAGAGAGGGAGAATGGCCCATAACCTGATCTAATATTAGTATATATGTAGAAGAGGTCATAAACCTGTCATAATAATTTTAGTACAGATAATACAAATTTATCCGGAGGCTGGACTAAAATCCTACTGACTTTTGAATAGGCTGACCCAGGAAGTATGCGGGTTCGGGGGTTCTTACAGTGCAAAAGATTATATGCGTATAATGATTGGTAGTGGCTGCCAGTTGTTGAAAGTCCTGTACATTGATCAGAGCAATGCCTTGGCCTGAGCAGAAAGTGTAATCTTGGGTATTTGTCCGTGCATACCATAGTAAGGTATCGAAATCACTTCCGTTGTAAACGGTCTTGAAGTAATGTGAAGCCGGCAGACTACAATCCGCCAAAAGCAAACTGCGGAAGCAGGGCAACCATACAAATGCCACTCCTCGACTAAACACGGTGCTTCCTTCCGACGAACGATTAAGGCTTTTATTGTAATCATCTTTAGGTAAGTGTGGCTTCTCCATCACTGCACGGCAGGTGCGAGGCTCTCTCCTACACCACGCATGCTGACGCAAAGGAAAACAGTGCAGAACAAACCAAACCGTTTGTTTCCTGGCTGAATATTCTCTATCTTACATACGGTATCACTCAATCCCTCGTCTTGAGTATTCAGGCCGTGCAATCGTATACTCTTCCTGTGCTGCAAACTACGTGGCTATTCCCACGGCCTGATGAGCGGCTGTTACCGCCGGTTCTTCAGAACACGGTATGTTCACGTTCAGTACTATAAGAGTGTGACTAGCCAGTCATCGGGAGGGAATATACTTCATCAACCCCGGTGAGGTATACTGCCGTTGGCCGGACCAGATGTGCACCAATGAAAATTTATTTTATACACTTCCTGGGTAACTATAACCATTTGATCTAGACAGATCAGTCTGTGACGCCGAGCTCGCTCCAAAACCACTACTGTAAAGCTCATAATATTGTTCTCGAGAATAGGCGTCCTGGGCAGCCAAACCAGAACACCAAGGATGATATGGACCATAAAATGTAAACTTGATGACGATCACAGAACGTATTCTAAGGTTTAGTGTCAGGCTAACATTCTTTCCGGTGGCCTCGAACTTACCATTCGAGGGCCGCTCCATGCCATCCGAGACGCAGAATAGAAGGTGGTGGCCAAGGAACGAGCCAGACAGATGCGATATGACTACGACTACAGCCTCACGTCGGGCCCAGCCGAGCTTGAGATGAGGCTTCTCTGTCGCCAGATCGCATGTAATAAAGTCGTTTAGGTGACGCCCAACCAGCATATCGATACCAAAGAGGAGCATCCTACTTTCTTGACGAACCCTCTGCTCAAGGTCACCGACCATCGGCCCCCCCTCAGAAGCAGTAGATGCTGGGACCACGAATTTGATCAAACCGAAGAAGAGGCGGCCATTAGTATCTGCTTTCATTTATTCTACTTTCTGTTATTGTCATATTCTACTGAAAACTACACACCAGAGATCAAATGGTTAAAATTGTTGAAGCTAGCGCTTCAGGAGTACGAGCAGAACAAAAGCACAGCATTGCGAACATCAACAATATGCTTAGGGTATGGCATCAATGATTGTCGCGCAACTGCCTCACAGATGTCTGTCTTACGGGCCTTTCTTATATCAACCAACCTGTCAGTACCAACCCGAAAGATAATACCGATGCTGGTACAAAGATAAGTGGGACAAGCTTCATAATGAGTTGCAGATACGAAAGTCAACATCCCGGAATCCATCCCTACACGATATCATCCCAGAGCAGCATTGCCCTAGCCAGCTTACGCGCTAAACAATTTCAAAATTTGACGAGCAATACCTGGTTCGCTAGTAACTGACCAAAGTGACGCGGGAAACCTGTCGATGAAATCAATCTTGGGTCAATAAAATGGAAAATCAAGTCAGGCGACATACAATACCAAACGCCATCAGTGGTCCCCGCGTTGGTCTTGAAACTGCTCCGTCCCTGCAGGTCCCATCAGCTTGTTGTGATGGGAGTCATGAACCTACTGTATATCCCATTTACTAAAATGCTTCTCAGGCTCGTAAACCTCGGAACTCCTGATCATCAAGTATCGGTCTGGAGGAGCTCCTCCATCTCGCTACAACTGGTTTCCTCCTCGGCGGATTGCTCCTCGACCACCTCACCCGGGTCTGAATGGCTGAGTCGTGCAGGTTCGTCCTCCAGCAGTCTTGGAAGCCGTATCTAGGGTTCGCTTCGGCACGGCTCAGGAGCCACCATACTTAGTCCCCTCGTGATAGCCAGGCGCATGGTCAACCCTCTTGGTACGGATTGTAACAAAACTCATCTTCACAGCGATCTTGGCATCAGACTGAGCCGGTAATTGGGCATGAGAGATACCCATCCCAGCTGTCATAGATCGAGCAGAGTCTAGCACCACTTTGCGTCTAGAGCACTCTTGTTGCTGTACTGACTAGTTTTCGGGTTTGATCCCTATAGTAACCCAAGTTTGAAAAGTCCTGGTGAGACCAGGTGGTAGGTAAACTGCTCTCACCACCAAAGACCTTGAGCACCCCAATGTAGTGGATCACTTAGGCCTCACCTTCTTTGAGGCTGTCTCGAAACTGTCGTGTCCAGGGATGCTGGCTAACAAGGCACCTATAGACTTTCCATCATATTTGACCTCGCTGTCATTTTCTGCTTCCTCGATAGCTTTGGCAGATTTGGAAGTTTTGACCTTCTTGGTCTCCGTATTATTCTGAGGCTCTGTCTTAATCCCTTCTAGGCGTTTGTTAAACGAAGGCGCGTTTGTCAGTGAACGGTTGAGAGAAAGATATTGTTGGCAGCGGCGAAACGGGGAGAAAGCCCACTAGGCTTGTCTTTGTTCTTTTCTTCGTCGTCAGTGTTGACGGCTGATGGAGCTCAAGATCGAAGTCATCGTCGTTAGTCGAGCTTGGGTTCAACGAAATCTTTTGCCGCAAGCGGGTTATCCTTACTGTTGCTCCTACTCTGCGGGAAAGCCATCCCCTCCGATCACATCAGAGACAATTGTGGCGCTGTGGTACTCCATCAGCGGGGCAAAACAACCAGATGAGCAATCAATCTTGCCTCAAGAGATAAATGAGTCTCGATTGGAAATTAGAATCTTGATTCTATCTTGGTTATTCCTCCTCTGTGGTCGTTATTGAGATAGGCCTTGTACGCAGGCCGATGGCGGTAGCTAAGACAGACAGGCGGGTAATACATGGTCAGACAACAAATCAACGCAGAAATGATATCCAACTGGATTTCGAATGAAATGACTGGGCACGCTTTGTGGCAAGGTGCTGGGTAGCGAGGTGACTTGGAAATGATTCCAAATGGTACGAGTGAGTCTTAAAAACGATATCTGAGTGGCTTAAGCAAAGGTGTTATATTAGAGTATGCTTCTGATGTTGAAATAATTCTGGCGTTATGAGATTTGTATTGTCGAGGTTAAAAATATCATATGCTACTGAGGTAGAGAATTCCAGTGGCAGACCACGGATGTATTGGGAGTCAATACGGAACTGATTCAATACCATTTTTGAATGTTTAGATATCACAGAAAGGAACTTTAGTAGTGTTGGGAGAGTATTTATTTATTTACTTCGGCCTCAACCCCTGCCTCGTCCTCGTCATTATCTTCGCTGTTCATGTCCTCGTCGTCCTCGTCGTCCACCACCCCGCCAACAAGCTGGTTGTACTCCTTGAGGGTCTCAATTTCCTGCTCCAGCCCCGCGATGCGCGCGTCTCGCTTGGCGAGCTGCTTCTTCATATCTTTATTTTTGACAAATACAGAACGCATGGACTCGAGATCCTTTCGGATCTCAGCAAGGGAGGACTCGGCAGCGGCAAAGCGCTGGAAATATGTCAGAATCATTTCCAAAATTTAGTCGCAAAAGTTTCAAAAGGACACAACTTACAGGGTCATACTGTTCACGCGCAAGGTCCATGCCTTGCTTACGCAAGGCTTGTGACTCTGCCTCGCGCTTAGGACACCTGGAAGCAAAGTGGCCGAGTTTCTTGCAATAATGGCATCGCTGTTCTTGGATGGTCTTACGGGGTTTCTAATATGATATCAGTAGATGAAAGGCTGTAATCATTTAAGACAAACTTACAACAGACTTAGGTTCTTCGTCGGGGGCAGGGCGCTTACCGCCGACAGTCTCGGCAGCCTTTGCAGCAGCAGCAGCCTTGGCAGCAGCATCAGCAGCAGCATCAGCAGCATCAGCAGCAGCAACAATAGCTTCAGCCTCTTTTGCAGCCTCTTCTTCAGCACGGGATCGCTTCTTTGCCATGAATTCATCCTAGGAATTCTGGTTCTTGGAGTTCGCCATAGTGAGAATGTTTGAGAAATGATTTCGAACTGTTTCTTTGTGTGTTGGGAGACAGTTGAGAGATGAACGAAAAATGGTTGTGGTCCATAACGTTGAAGGGAAAAGAAGAGAAAAGAGGGAAGAGGGGTATGTATAGCTAATCATACACGTGCGCAATCACTCGCGCGCATCAGCCCTAATATATATCACGAGCCAATTAAAAATCAGGCATGTGGTAGAATTTTAATTAGCTAAGCCACCGCTGTGGTAAAAGGCACCTCACCTCTACTAATTCCTGGAATTACAGCTCGTCTATATATTCAATATTTAATTTAAAGTTTGAGATAGTTCCCATTGATCGCCCCTGCAGCCCTAGCGTACATGTGTGACCCAGCAGATCTACGATCTGACAGGCCCTAACCAAAAGC
This sequence comes from Fusarium nurragi, assembly GCA_012977755.1. NCBI lineage: Eukaryota > Fungi > Ascomycota > Sordariomycetes > Hypocreales > Nectriaceae > Fusarium > Fusarium nurragi. Next base: position 8,893 of record JAALXI010000524.1, on the reverse strand, counting down.
CACCCAATTGATCCTTGGTGGTGACATTAAGACCCTGGACTCTGACGTATGACTCCACAATGTAGCGCTATACCTCCCGCCTGTAAGACACCGCTTTTTTTTTTTTTTAAGCTCTCTTAAGGCAATTCTGGATCATCCACCATAAAGTAAACACATCACTAAAAACAGCGGATTTCAACGAATCCAATGAGATTGAAGCTATCTCGAGAACTAATACCAATAAACACAAAGGGGGGCTGCTATAGGGATCAAAGAGATTACCGGGGATTAATTGGGAAGACCTCCACTGTAATTATATGCATTTTAACTATTCGTTACTGCTGCGTACTGGATATAACCTATGGTCGCTGGGCGACGGTGAATGATCTAGAGTTGCTTTCAAGGCGCCCACTAACCCGCTCGGGACATTAAAGAGTGTGGTCAACTGTTATGCGGCGCGGCGCGCTCCATGTCCATAAATGGCATAGCGGAGGTAAATAAAAACCACATGTCCATGCTATCTTAAACATTGAACGGTCAGTTTGGATCCAAAGGTTGTTTATATCATAGTGGCAATAAGCGAATGGGATATTCTTCTGATCTTTGCTACTAGGGGCAGAACTATTTAAATATCTTATCTGATTATATTTAATCTTGGGATATTTCCTGCAGTTCCGCTGGTTGAAGTAATATGCCCTCGATTCGCTAAGGTAGGTAATGCTTCTTGTTCCAATTTTAACAACAACATACAGACCATATTATCTTGAGCTCTTAAGCTCTGTAAGCTAGACTGTGTCTAGAGATAAGCTTAAAGAGCGCAATAGCATCTATAATAATCGGTTGGTTGTTTGGCCGAAATAAGTTAAAGATTTATACCCTTATTAGTTATTGCGTCTTAAAAAATCTGCCCCAGTAACAAGCAGTCATATTGAGACCCAAGCTTCCCCGCTGAGTTAAAAAGTGGTTCCTACAAACAGTACTTTGTGGGTTTCCCTCTGCCTTACTCTTTCACTCTGAATTTCCCTACCACAGTCGAAATCATTTCCAAATTACCTTCCACCCAGTTCTTTCACACTTTTTCTTTTTCTTTTTCTTTTCGCACAAAATGGCACAATACAAAAGCCACCCCGCTTATATTGCGTACCTGAATGATGGGCAGCGGCCTGATGAGAGGCTTATGCCTCCTATTAAAAGGAATAATGTACATTTATTTGGATATTATTTATATCTGAAACTAACTCGGTAACAGGAAGGCCGGTTCTTTATTAATCCTGGGGAGGTATACTGTCGCTGGCGGGAGCATGAGGACCAGCTCTGTATGAGTGTCAGTCAAAATGATCCTGAATCAGTTCTGTACCAGATACTAAACATATCCATCTAGAGCCACAAGTTCTCGAGTGAAAGCGCCTTACGCAACCACTATCGAAAAGTTCACCACGTCGTTCTTGAGGAGCGCCGTTCAGGGCAGCTCTCGCACCAACTGCGAGGGGATATGATCCGTAAGAAATATTTCCCATCCGGATCTGAAATGATTTTAAGCATGTTTTTTATTAACTATTTCTTAGGCTGGTATGCTGCCCTGGGCGGCTTCATTACACATGATTGGTCTCCTCGCAAGGCGAGAGTTCGTGGGCAAACACCCACGCCGCAGCCTCAACCAAGTCTGCGGTCATTGCACTATAATGGCCCTCCTAGGCCCATTTATGGGCCTAGGGTGCATGAGGCGATCCCAGAGGCCAGGGTGGCTGAAGAGGGTGATAACGGCGAGGTAATCGCTTGGGAAACGGTCCTAAACTAGCCCCAAGAGCCATGCTGACCTTTCTATCTAGGGGCAACCCGAGGTTCCTCTCGCAGGCCAAGATGGCCAAGGAGGTCGACGCACCCCCAACGATGCTTTCCGCCTACTCCTCGAGGATGTTGATGATGTCCCCCAAGGGAGAAATCCCTCTCCAGTATGAAATATTTCGTGAATAGTTTATATAATCGACTGAGCTAATTCGGAAATAGTTCTTTCTAGAAACACCTGCCCTAAATCGCCGCCGCCGCCGCCCACAACCTCGTGGTCCTCTCTCTAATGAGAGAGTTGATGACTCTGATGATGTTGATGACGATGTCTTTGTGAGAATGGATCTGGAACTGGTCTTTAACCATTTACTAATTATTTCCAATAGGGCCCTGCACCTCGCCGACCTCGCACTTCTGCCTCTAGCGAGGTACCATCTGCCTCTTTTGAGGATGATGTTTTCGTGAGAAGTGGTCTGGATCCAATTCTCAACCATTTACTGACTATTTCTAACAGGGCCCTGTATCTCCCTCCCAAGCTCCCGCTCTTGAGTCTGTTGAGCAGGTAACCGGTTCGGATGATGACGCTTCTGTGAGAAGTGACCTGGAGGCAGTCTATAATCATTTGTTAATTGTTTCTAGCATGACCCTGTACCTGCCCCCGTCTCACCCCATCATTATTCTATATCCCCTAGCGCCCCTCCCAATACTCCTCAGAGCAGTGAGGTAGGAATTAGTTTAACCTGCTTTTAAATTATTTAATAGCTAACTTGGAATTTGTTTAGACTGTTGAAGACGAGTTACCTCGCCTCTTTTCCCGCGCCGGCGCTCCGACTCCTACCTCCCCTGAAGTAGCCGTATCTCTAGTACGAATCAGTTCCGAACCAATTCTTGAGCATTCATTGACTAACTTGGAAATTTCGTAGACTCACCCGCCCGCCCCTAATAGCCACCGATCGGCCTCCTATGAAGGAGGAGATCTTAACGACGAAGAAATGGTTCGCCTCCTTGAAGATGGGAGAAATAATAATGAGAGTGAAGAGGAGTTTAATGGTTTCTCTCCTAACGTAAGTGCAAGAGAATCGGATCCAAATCAGTTCCCCCAACTGATCCATAAACCTTTACAGCCCGACACCCCTCTTGAACCGCCCGTCCCCAATAGCCACCGCTCGGCCTCATACGAGGGAGGAGATCTTAGTGATGAAGAAATGGCTTGCCTCCTTGAACAGGAGGAGAGAAATGAGAATGAGAGCGGGGAGTTTAATGGTTTCTCTCCTAACGTAAGTACAAGAGAATCGGATCCAAAACAGTTCACTAACCGATCCATGAACGTTTACAGCCCGACACCCCTCTCAACCACGTCGGTCGGCCGTACATTGCTAAGATGCGTCGCGAGCAAGGGTTTTCCCTTCACCAGAAATGCCCACATTGCACCGAAGTTGGGCAGAATTGCCCACCCTCTACCAAGTATGATATTTACTGCGATATCTGGTCTAAGTACAATGACCCTTTCCCTCTCTAGCGAGAGAACCGATTGCGAACCATTTCTGTCTTTGTTTCTTATTTGTCTACGGTTTGTTTCCTGTTTTCTTTATCATGCTATTAGTGATAGCACGTGGGATAGTTTAAAAGTTTAGACCATCGAGAAATGCATAAACTGCCCACCCTTTATGGAATGGAATATTTCCCATTTGCATATGAACCGTTTCTTTTATAGTTATCCGTCTACGGAAATGTTTGGTAAGGTCCTGGGCCGTGAAGAGTGTCTTGGTATCCTGTTCAAACCTTGGGTACAAAGGCCGAGATCGTACAGAGGCGGATAGCTTGTGCGGACAACCCTCGACGGCATGGCCTGACTCTTATAATAAGCTGTAGTCATGTCCCTTTGGTTTGGCAACTCGGTACGGCCAATGCTCAGATCGACTTCCCTAAAGCCAACCTCGACCAAGGGAAGCCTAACAAGAACAGTCCCACAACTCACCCACACTTGGAGAAACATCACACTCATCAGAAGGAATTTTCTATTCGGCACAAGCTTGTAAACAAAGTAGCCCAGGTTCACAAAGGAAGGAATAAGGATTTCTCATGCCATGAATATCGTGAAAGTGACGGAACTGTCAGGATGCATCGCCTCGAGGCTAGAAGCTCTACTAACAAGGTTATTATTGGCCAAGTGCTATGAAGGAGGAAAGCTCCCGTCCTCAATTCTGACCCCAAGGCCATCACCAAGGTATATGATTTTGAGGTTGGTGTTACCGTATTCCTCGCAGATCGCTGGGGGTCCCCCGATGCAGTACTTTGACATGTGGCCTGGCTTCTTGCAGTAGGGACAGTCTGCGCCCCTTTGAATTGGGCGATTTACGAGGACGGCTGCCATATGGTGTCGGCCGACCTAGCGACGCCAGCTTAGCTTCCCTCTCCTCTGGCTTGTAGATGTGAGTTTCCATAAACATACTGGCATTCATGACAGGGACACTTACCATCAAATTTCTCACAGGTCACGGGAGTGCGCTCCAGGACAACTGCTGTTCGCGAAGAGTTTATTGGCGCGGTCTCTGGGCCGGTTGATGGGATTCTTTTGCAGTGCCTGCACGTCACAGCCCGACTGTCGGACGCTCGGGGTGATGACTGGAAGGTGATCAACGAGGCCGGCGGATCTGCCGTCAACATGGTCCGCTCCGATGGCGCTGAGGCAGTGCAAGGAACGAAAGCCGGTAACCGCCTGCCAGTACTGATGTTACTGAACAGAGCACTCGCAGCAGAGACTTGGCCGCTTGCCTGAAACGCATGCCTCTGGCTCATGGCCGGCACTTAGCTGCTGCGACAGCCGCAATTGTTCTGCTTTGGAATAACGCCTTCTTACGGAACTTGATGGTGAGTAGGGCACAGAGTTCCTCCTCCGGCCGTTGTCGTGGATAGACGATGCTATCACACGACAGCCCTTTCATTAGTATCGCCATGTCGTTTTAGAGAAGCGGTTGTCCAGCATGGCGGTTACTGTAGATCGTTAGAAGTCATTTCCCCTCCAACAGGTTGTTCCTTACCAAGGTTGTCAGAGTCGAGATACTTGACATCACCACTGTGCAGCACTTCAAGCGCCGATGCCGAGGACGAAAAGGGCGCGAGTGTTTGTCAGCAAGATCCTGATGATGAGCCACCTTGCTTTTGGGAGGTTTTCCCAGTCATCATCGAGGGCGAAAAGGGCGTGAGGTTTGGTGTAGTTTAGATAGGGACCGAGTGCAAGTCACCCTGCTCGGGGGGACCCTGCTGGTACTAAAGATGAAGAGGGTGCGAGGTTTGCTGGTTTCGATGGGAACTGAGCTTGAGCCAGCCCGCCTGGAGGGTTCAACCAACCTGCTCGGAGGGGAATCTTCTTGCCTTCTCCGCTTCGCGGGCTGCATGTCTTTCTGCCCATGACGATCGAGGTCATGTTCACTGCCCTGACTGTCTTGGAATCGTCCAAAATTGGAAGGGAGGGGTGCTTTGTTTTCATGCAAGAAAAGAAAAAGAAAGAAAATGTGGTATTCGAGAATATGGTGTTGATGACAGGTTTGGACTGGGGGCTGCGATGGGAGGAGGGGTTTTCTTTCCCACTGAGCAATTCGACAAGAGGGAAAGACCACCCCGCGTGTTCTGCTCTGGCGCATTCTTCCTTCCCTTTTCAGAACTGCGATCACGATGCCTTAATCAAAGGTGATGAAATGTTATCCGGAAATGAACGATTCACGGGTTCTCTGGACCCAACAGCCAAGAAGGCGTGAAATCGATCTTGTTTATTTTGGCCGTAAAATTCGTCGAGCCCAAGATCTGTATTTGGTCGCATTGCGATGTGCTCCTGCTCTTGCTCCGTGTCACTCGTGTTTCTTTGTTTGTTCCTTCCCCGTCATTCGTTGTCATCGAGGGACGCCAGGTGATGCAGAATTGCGCCAAAGACATGCGAAGAGACTCCAAGCGAAGGCGATCCGATCCTTAGGGGTACTCAAGGAAGACCGGAGAATACTGGAGAGTCACAGAGCGCTAGCCCAAAAAAAAAAACCCCCCAAAAAAAAAACCAGCGAGGAGATATACGACGCTGATAATTGGCACCATATGAAAGCAATTGATGAACGAAATCGCGTTGTGAAGGAACAGATACAAGCAAATTACGCACACCAACAGAAAGAGCTCAACGGCGGCGATCAAGATCAGTCATAGGCCTCCCAGGTTTCCTATCTCTGCTGGTGCCTTTCGGTATTGAGAGAAGACAACATCGCCCTGCAAAGGTTATTATTCTTCTATTGAAGCCACGGGAATTGCGGCTGCCGAGAGGTGGCTACTGGAAACGACGGTAGGAGCAACCATTCAGTCTCGCGCTCATATACCGCCCGTAGATTATCCGGACCGATGTTAAGTCGGGCATGTGGCACGCACTCACGCGCGACGGCACAGGCAATTAATTCCATATTTTACGTGTTGACGGACCCAACCTCGATAAGACGCTGGGGTCAATTGATTGCGGCTCACTGGGTCGCATCGCCTCTGTTGGGATCCTGGGCTCCGCTTACGAAGCAGAAGCGATGGACATCCGGCAGCTGTTGCTAGATAACTGAGTCGAACCGTCGTCAAACCGAAATTGTGTGTCACGGTGTCTACCCTGTCGGACCGCTGGGCTAGCATATAGAACGATATAATAAAAAAATCAATAAAAAAAAGCACCGCCGTGTGCTGCTGGAAATCGACGTCGAGCGGCTGTGTTAGAATGTATTGAGGCACGTACCGCACACTCCCCCCCCCCTCTCTCTCTCTCTCTCTCTCGTAAGGCTCCGCTGAAGCCGCCCCCGTTATGTTATATAGGTTTGTAGCGCTTTTTGTGTTATTACGAGGCGGCGGTGCCCCAAGAGTTTTACTACAAATAGTAATAGCACCTATTGAATATAGAGAAGCTGTAAGTAGAGTACTAACCACCGGACCGGAAATTCAAGCGGCAATAGAATATCCACAGTAACCTACGGGATACTCCATTTAATAAAGCTGTATTTACGGGTAGAAGCAACAGGTTTAAGCTGTTTCTAGAGGGTATAGCAAAAATGGCCAAGCTTAGGAATCGCCTACGTATGAAAATTTATCGTCTTTTCGCGACGAGTATATACTGTAGACAGGGCAGTCTATGTAGAAATCAAGTGTCTTCCCTGTGCGTGTGTCTAGTACTGTACAGTCCATCATGATCAGTAGCCACCCCCTTCCTAAAGGCCCTGCCGAGCGCCCAACTGTGACCTGTGACGGAAGATAAGAAACCCTACTCTGAGAGCCGGTAACAGCCACGCCCCTGCATCCGGCCACGGGGGGATCCTTATCTTTGGGCGGTTGAGAGTTAACCTTTCTTTAGACGGCTCGAACCCGTAAGTATAAAACCCGACACGCCCGGTTGCTCAACAAGGGTAATATCGGTTACGGGTTGGGGGGGGGGACTCGGGAATCTTGACTTTCTCATCTGCAATTCATCATAAAGTTAGCATACACTACATACTAAAATATGCTAAAAATCATCATAAACCATGACGATTTTATAAGTCCTCTACCAAAACCTGGTCTAAGTTTATGCTCATTTGAGAGCCCAATCGTTGACGATTCTCTTTTAAAACCAAGTAGCGCCTTGTTGAAACGAGGAGGACGCTGGGAACGTGGGTCCCGTACCTGCAGAAGCCCACATGGCAGGATAACCTTAAAACTCCCACCAGGGATTGCGGGGTTGCCTCGGACTATTTTTGTCAACAGAGAGGGAAGTACCGGTCGATTTGACGACATCCCATCATTTGTCTGCGACGCTGGATGGGATCTTTTATGATGAAGCCAGTCTGAGTGAGTTTGTCGCATATATCTGCCCACGGTGTTTCAGACCGAGTGCATGTTGCGCTCACAAAAACTGGTCATTGAGGAAGCATATCACAGAGGATTTCTCAAAATTGTTTCACTAATTGTCATTACCACGTCTCTTTGGACTAGTTGCCATGCTATGTATGTAATCAATAGTTTCCCATACCGTCACGCCGTAAATTATGCGATCAAAGTCGTGTAGATCCAAAATCATCTAAAAACTCGCTCCAAGCCATCGAAAATTGAAGCAGAACCTTGGTAACGCGATGAGGATCAGCGTTGGAAGCAGGGCGACGGTCCTCGAAGTAACCGCAACCCTTAGCTGCAGCTTCCCGAGGCACGCGGATACTTGTGCCACGGTTCGCCACGCTCCAGCTGAAGGAGTCGATCGAACCGGTTTCGTGGCGACCGGCAAGGCAGAGTACAGTTGCCAACACTTGACCAAACAAAACAAAAACCAGAAACGGTGTGTGGACTCGAACATGGGTACGTTCCATTGTGATCGCTAAGTGATAAACACATTGTCAAACTCTATGTAAACCAAAACGCCTCCGCCCAATCTCTCGCTCTAAGACATGGAAAATTGAAGCAGAACCTTGGTGACGCGGTAAGGGTCAGCGTTGGAGGCAGGGCGACGATCCTCGAAGTAACCGTAGCCCTTGGAAGCAGTTTCCCGAGGCACGCGGATACTTGTGCCACGGTTCGCCACNNAGGAGTCGATCGAACCGGTTTCATGGCGACCGGTAAGGCGGAGTTCGTTATCCTCGCCGTATTCAGCGATGCACTCCATGTGATGGGGCTCGAGCTTCTTCAGGGCCTCCTCGATCGCCTTCATGCCGCCCTCTTCACGCATAGCCTTGGTGGAGAAGTTGCTGTACAAAGATCAGTATAAGTCGCTCAAATGTTGGTTAGAAAGACAAACCTGTGGAGTCCGCAGCCGTTCCAGTTGGGGATGGGCTTAGGATGCAGAGAAACCTTTGCACCGAAGTCTTCTGAGATTCGGGAGAGGAAGAATCGCGAGACCCAAAGTTGGTCGCCCACTATGAAGATGTGGCGGTTAGCGAGTGAAAAAAAAAAGAAGAAAACAAGCCCCGGAGTGTTCCGGGAAGACTCTCCGGACAAGAGCCATCAAAAAAAGGGAAACATACTCTCGATACCGGTGCAGGGACCGACTTGGTACTCCCACGAGGCAGGCATGACCTCAGCATTTGTTCCGGAGATCTGGATACCAGCATCTGAATTTGTTGTTAGTACAGTGGTAATACGCGGGCGGGTGGGC
>JAALXI010000522.1:0-12391 GCA_012977755.1 Fusarium nurragi | reverse complement strand
CTGATGTGGAAGGCGGTCTGATCACGTTGTGATCGAACTGGTTGACTTTTGGTCTATTGGTTAAGTTGGCACCTTCCCCATCTTCTCACACTTTTCCTTACTTTTTTTAACCTCCTAGGGACCCTAGTTATAAGTAGGGGTATATATCTTAGTAAGGTAAAACTTTTAACCGCGACCTCTATAATTAGTGTTGAACCGGAGCTATATACCAAAATACCTAATATGCCACTAACTAAAGTGGCGCCCTGTTTTTGGCGTAATGGTCGGTTTGACAATTAGCAATTGATCGCAGCGTTGTTGCAATCTGCACCCAAGACGATATGACAGGGTCGGGTATAGACAGGGGTAAAGCCGTCATTGGTACCGGGGAGGTTTTGCGGAAGCAACGGTCTGTGCAAGGAGTCAGGGATCAGATAGCCTATCCCTGGCCTGGCAGTTCTGGCAGCTCCTGTGCCGGTCCCTGGCAGAATATTCGAAAGGGGGTTGATGTCACTACAGAGTACTTCAGCTCAAAAACCCCTGCCCCTCATCTTCACGCTAAAGATTAGAGTCTCTGTCGAGACGGCAGAGAGGACAGGAAAATGAAGAAAAAGCAAAAAAAATCCGTTGGTGAATTGACGCCGGGCAGAAATAGCTTTTAATGTGGTATGATTGATTGATCTTCCGTCGGGTTGTCGAACACAATTCGAGGCATCAGGGTCCTACGTTGACCCCTGCTATACTATTGACCCCGAGAGAAGTGGTCTGGTGAAGTATTAGTTGAACCCTTGGGTACGGGTCGCTGGACGACGTAAGATTCCACCACTCAATGTGGTGAACTGGAGATGCCTTAGAGGGACTGAAAGGGTTAGGTAAGGTGGGTGAGTCGAGTCAATCTTGGTGGATCAAAAGCTCAACCTCAGGCAGTAAGAGAGGTCGCTAAAGTGGGAAAGTGAGGCTGCCCTGAATAGGAAACGTCAGTCCGGAGCATGCGCCCCCAGGCGGTGCTTGCTTCACTCAAATGACTACCTAGCAATTTGGCGACATTCGAGGAAGTGCCCAGGCATTGTATACCTTTCACTTGTGATGTGTGCTGGCCTGCTACGTAAAACGACACATCATAGGACTCGGGTGTCTGGTGTAGAAGCCTCCCATCGTCACGGACCCTGCATGCATATCTGAAGCCATCAATCGCTGGCGATACTGTCGCAAGGTAAGAAGTCAATGTCAACGTCAACGCCAAGCGCCACATCGTGTGGTCAGCCAGCCGTTGTCCGTCGGGGCCAGAGCCATTTAGCAGCCATGTTCGAAACGCCATATCGAGGGATACGATGGCGCCGCCTCAAACGACTGTACTGCTCGCACTCTACGTATTTGTCGAACGATTCGTGCGAGCCTCTTGAACAGCGTCGAAGCTAATGTTGGGTGTGTTTTCAGCACAGTCATCGCAATTCTCCATTATCGATCGCAATGCCACTCTCGGAAAAACTGTCCGTCCGACCTTTATTTCAGGAAGAGCCCTGCTTTTGTCAGAAGATGATCAGCAGCTAGTGGATGATGAAGTCATGGCAGATATCTCTCAATTCGAAAGCCGAGGGCAGATCGCGTTTGGCAGACTGACGATTTGACATGAGGAGCGATACTGGCACTAGTGACACCGGATTCCTGGGAAGCAATCCGCCTTTAGAATGTCAGAAGAAAGGGGTGTAACGTCTATCAGCGCCCACCGTCTACGCCATTGAACGCTACAGAAGCGCCGTTCTGTGAATTTTTGCGCCTGGTGGCAGGCTAAATTGGAGCCGGCTCTTGGGTGAAGCAATTGTGGGCTGTCCAGTCGCATCTAGACGCTCGACGGCGCGAGCGCAATCACGGGGTGTAAATGACGATCCGGCAAGACGGAGAAACTCAAAATTCGGAGCCATGCTATCTTGTCGTTTGCTTGCGATGACACGGATATCCAAAGGCGTTTCACATTGGGCGCGAAGACAGAAACGGCGGATATGCCGTTGACACTGACCGCTGATCATCATTTGAAGTAAGTACGTACGATAAAAACAAGAAGCTGTCAGATCGGTCGCTCAGCTTCGTCCATGCTGCGCGCAAGCCTGGCAGGCGGGGAGTCAGTGACAACCATAGCTTGCTGCTGGGTTGGTCTCGTGCCTCTGGAGGCTCTATCGTCGATGGATCTAAAAGGGGATTGAGTCGGTTCCACAAAGATCTTTATTGAGCCCGGGCAATTGCTGAGTCTAGCATCGAGCACTGTCATCGTCCCGGTTTGCAGACTTAGCCTAGACGCAACAGAATGAGCCCCTTAGTAATAGCGGCGGCCGGGGCGCTCATGGCAATCCGCCTCGCATCGCTCAATCCGTGGCTCCGTTGTGGTGCTGTAGCGAGACGCAGGAGAAACGCACTGGTTTGTGCATCTTGCATATCGTCTGCAGACCAGCTCAGGAACAAGTAAACTAGGGCACGACTAGCAGAAGGAGGCACGAGACGGGAACCTCAATACAAGGGAGCCAATCACATTGCACAATTTTGGCCGACTATTTCTTCTACCTGCGCCCTTTGCGCGGCCATCTCAAGACTCAATTATCCCTTGTCAAGGGCTCTTAAAGCCCGGTTTACTACATACTGCCAGAACCTCAAGCTGCCCAGCACTTGAAGGGATTATCATGTTGGCTTGGGCCTCGGGTTTCTGACGACGACAGACGACATATAAGACACCAGATATACTTAGCATGAGTAATAGGGTTACTTTAGACTAGGATAATGGCCGAGGAATTCATGGCTTTGATTCGGTGTCGGCACAATGCGCATTTCGCTCACCCACAAATACGTGATGGCTAACAATACCGCTCACAGACTTCCTGGGGAAATGCTGCAGGTTCTCGCGTTACAGTGGCATCCAATTCGAGAACTCGTCACTCTGGCCAGATGACGAGGCAAGAAATAGTTCATTTGATGCCAAAGCCGTGTATGTTTTCTGACTCGGGAGAAGCCCGTCAATGGTGAAGAAAGACTTGGACGCCCCGTCATGTGGGCATTCCAGCATTCTCATGTACGGAACTCCGAGACCAACTGTGGACGAGTCGGTGCAATGGCAAAAGTTCAGCACATGCATAGATAGACAGACTATCTATGCATGAGAGAGGAGATGAGAGGAGAGGAGAGGAGAGGAGAGGAGAGGAGAGGAGAGAAGAGAAGAGAAGGGACAGCTTGGGGCGTGGAACCAAGCCACTGATATCAAACGTTGTTTGACGGTAACTGATGAAAGTTTATCGGACTTTTACTTTGTAGAGAAAATGCCTACTAACGACATGACGCAGACACACACACACACACATACACACACGCACGCACGCACGCACGCACGCACGCACACACGCACACACACACACACACAGGCAGAAGGCACCCGTACATACTTCTTCTCCCTTGGCGATGATGGATGGCCTCGATGATTCACAAGCAGCAAGACGAAACGCACAAACAACACACTCACTCAGGTACCTCAAGCCCCGAGCATTCTAAGGGGTTCATCTACACCTGGCATCAATCGTCTTCCTGCTCTCTAGAGCTTCACCACTTCAACTTGACATCGGCTCTGACATTCTTACATAGCTACCCAGACAACAGGGGATGACTGGAAACTGGAGACTCGACTGGACTGGACTGTCGGTTAGTTTCTTCAGGCGGGAGACCCCTGAGAACTCCACTGGACTGGTGCATGCTCTGTAAAGTCGGTTGACCATTAGGGAGCGAGAAGCCCCGCTGAGACTGGGCCCAATCCCTCCCATGGGTACACAGCGCCACCCACTCTCTCGCGACCTTGAGAGCCAGCCTCCACCCCTGGTGGTTTCATTGTTGAGAGAACTGGAGTTGGGGGCGTGGGGTTATCTTCCCGCTGACCTTGCCCTGGCTAGCCTGGCACCCTCAGCACCAAAAAAACACACTCCGGCCCGTACGCTATCTCCTCCACCCCCTGGAACTTGGGACAGGCTAGGGGCCCCCCTGGACCAAGAAGAGAAGAGGGTTCCACCTTGACTGACGAAAGACGTGGGTGTGAGAGAGAGAACAAGACCAGAAAGACTCCCCGTATGTAAGAAGACTAAGAGGTGATAATACCACCGCATTCCCCAGACCCCAACGTTGTGGTGTTCTTGTTCCCATCTCCTACCCTCGACTCGACCTGTCTCGACTTATACCTCATTCTTCTTATCATCATCACTCAATCTTCTATCATTGTTTTGTTTTGTGTTAGTGTGCTTGGGCTTGGTCTACGATTCATCACTTACGCCTCTGCTTCTACTCTTGGTCACCAACAGCGGCAACCCGACAACAACCATATAATTCGTCATCATCTAATCTGATACTTGCACTGTCAAGCTCTCGCCCTCTCTCTGCTTCCCAATCATTCGAAGCCACCCCTGTCGCCCAATCGCAACCGCTTCATTCCATCAACTCTTGGTCAACTTGGACACTCGACGAATGACCTGACTCAGATTCCAGTCAGCACAACAAGACAACCATATATATCGACGACAACGACGATCAACTGCCATCGGCTCAATTGGATTGGATACATCATCTGGTGTCAAGTGAAGGTAAGCCAGAAGGAAGAAAAAAAGCAGGTTGACATTGATTGCGCAACGTCTATCACATCGTCCCAATTGTCTTTTTCCCCCACAACCACGCAGGAGCAGTAAGGCACAAACAGTTGGACATACAGGCTATGGACGTGGTTGGATCGTGCCGCCGACAGACCGCATGCGCATGTATTATTCGGGCGAGATAATAGCAATCGCTTCGCTGCCTGCTGAGTCGGAACCGTGTATATGGCATGGCCATGATCAGCGCATGGGCACGCGCGCAGCTGTCCAGGGTCCAGGTTGTGGAGTGCAAGTATTTGCTTTTGGAGGGCTCAGCGGCAGTGGTAGCGATCAGCGGACGAACAGCCCAGCTACTCTCCGCAATTGACAGCAGCAGGACGCACGATTCAACGTCCTTTTCCGCCCTGAACCTCTCTAAAAAGCCTCGAGTCTTGCGCCTTGCAGCAGGTCCCCCTGCCGTCCTGAGCATTCCTTGACATCCGCTCGATGTCGTCTGTCGTCTCCCTTCATTCCATCCGAAGCAATGCCTCTTCTGTCTTGCCCTGTCCTGTCCTGTTCTTTCCCACAATCAATTCACTTCTCAATTCGCGAATCTCGCCCTCTGCTGACTTGACTGACTGACATTCTTGTTTCCCCAGCCAACCGATTTTCTCTCTCGAGTTTCTGTTTCCGTGGTGCAACTCCATCAAGTTTGATCCCATCAGCATCACGACTTACACCATTGTCAACATCGAGTTTCGCTTTCTGCCAGCTTTCAACCGCATTCTTCTCTTGGATATCTTGAAACGATTGGAGCAAGGATAAAATAAGAGAAAAAGGACAGAAAAAACACAAAGAGAAAGAGCCGGATCGATCCTTGGTTCGAGTGGTTGTGCAAACCCACCAACCGAGCCGTCCCCCGATGATCTAAACGACGACATCGATTGTCAGCGGCAATCGCACGCAATGCTCAGCAACCAACCTATGCGAGCCAGTCTCCAGGTGGCCCCTTTAACTATCGCTAAATCTCGAATCGATCCGTCTGGAGATGCTTCGTCAATCTCTGAAAACGACACCAGCCTCTACTCACAATCACAAATGACACCCCCCACTACACCAAATGGCTCGCAGGAGGATCTCTCACCTTCGCCTTCGCCCCAGTACATCCCTCCTCAGGTCTTTCACAACTTCCTGCGAGCCTTCTATCCTTTCAATCCCAGCTATGCGATGTCCGATTCTAGCGTGACATTGCCTCTTAACGAGGGTGATGTCGTCCTAGTGCACTCGATTCACACCAATGGATGGGCTGATGGCACATTGCTTGTTTCGGGCGCCAGAGGATGGCTACCGACCAACTACTGCGAGTCCTACGAGCCCGACGACATGTGCAACCTTCTCAAGGCTCTTCTGAATTTTTGGGATCTGCTCCGAAGCACGTCTGTCAATGACAAGGAGATCTTTGGCAACCAAGAGTTTATGAAGGGTATCATTGCCGGTGTGCGATTCTTACTGGTAAGTCTGATACAACAACTTTAATTGACTGAGTTATCTAACGCAACGCACAGGAACGAACAAACTGCCTTAGCAGAGAATCCATGCTTATTCAAAGGAGCGATGCTCTGCGCAAGTGCCGCAAATCACTTCTCTCAGAGCTCTCATCACTGGTCAAGACAGCCAAGCGGTTACAAGAGACTCAACGTCTCGAGATCGCTCCCGTTGAGGATGTGAATGATATCATCGATGAGATGATTCTCAAGGCTTTCAGAATTGTAACAAAAGGTGTTCGCTTTATAGATGTGCTGGAAGAGGATCGCAGGGCACGTGCACCTGCAGCCGTCACTGTTCTGGATACAGTGCTTGAAGAATCATACGTGCCCCCAACACCGCCTGCTGATCAATCAACTTTCGATGAACAAAGCCAACGCGGCACAAATGACACCGATTCACAACCTGCTACAAGTGTCGCTGCCTCTGAATCGAGCGAGACCACGCAGACATCAACTTCCATCTTCACCAAGCGACTATCGTCGCTGAGCTCCCGTACTGGCCCGAGCGCTCAGAGGCTATCACAGGGAAGCCTTGCGCAAGTTCACCGCCTGTCGGCCACAATCTCCCACAGAGTATCGCTCGCTGGCCCATCGTCAGTATCGCGAGCTCACCATCTTGTTACGGAACGCCTCAACCGCAGCCACGATACTTTCCTCTCTCATTTGGGATCTTTCATCGGACGGCTGCATCTTCAATCCCAGTCGCGCCCCGAGCTCGCCTCAGCCATCCGTCAATCTGCACTATCAGGCGGAGAGCTGCTCGCAGTAGTCGACGGAGTCTATGATCACATTAACTCAAGCTCAGAGGCTCTTGCCCGAGCTAGAGCCACCATGTTTGCGCGAATCCAAGATCTTGTCTTCTCTGCCCGCGATACCCTGGTCAGTGCAGCCTCTGAAGACGCCGACTTGATTATGCCCCACGACAACACAATACTCCTTGCATCCGCGACAGGCTGCGTTAGGGCCGCAGGAGACTGTGTTGCTAAGGCAAAGAGCGCTATCGAGCGCATCGGCGATTTTGAATTTGAGCTTGAGACTAGCAGCCTCGGAATTGACCTAAGCATTCTTGACATCGATACAGAGGAGCGAGCTAGGACCCCATCTGTTTCAGAGCCCAACGATACTGCAAGCATTGCCGGATCGAACCGAACCTCTAGTTCCTCTAACCCTGCATCTCGGCGCCTCACTGTTGTCGCCATTGATAAGCCCCTCCCCGAGGTTCCTCAGGCGACGACACCCACCGATGAACAGACCATCCATCCCTCACCAGGCTCTTCTCGACGTTCATCCGTTGCTGACGACCACGTCTGCAGCGTGGCATCCACTATCACTTCGCTACGCCCCTCTCTTCCTCCTCTCCCCAAGCTCTCTACTGCTCTTCTGACCAGCGAGGATTATAGTCCTGTCGATAACAATGACAGCGACTTCAACTCGTCTTCTCGATTTGACAGTATGGTTGCCTCCAGTGCTGGCAGCAGTGCTACCTACCTCAGCCGCGACTCTGAGGTCAGCATTGTCTCGCAGTCTTCTACTCGAGCCACCACACCCGAACAAACTCTTGCTCCCCAAAAGCAGCCCTCAATCTCAAACTTGAGCAATAGCGGATCGCAGGCGGAGGAGGTTGATGTCGAGTCAAGGCTCATGGAGAAGACCTTTGCCCATGAGCTTATGTTCAACAAGGAGGGCCAAGTTACTGGCGGCTCCCTACCTGCTCTTGTTGAGCGTCTCACCACTCACGAATCTACCCCCGATGCCATGTTTGTCTCGACCTTTTACCTCACCTTCCGCCTTTTCTGCACACCAGTCCGACTTGCCGAAGCGCTTATTGAACGATACGATTACGTTAACGACTCCCCTCACGTGGCTGGACCTGTTCGGTTGAGAGTATATAATGCTTTCAAGGGATGGCTCGAGTCCCACTGGAGGGATGAGACCGATCGCCACGCCCTTGATTTGATCATGCCCTTTGCTGAAATCAAGCTGGCTTCCTCTCTGCCAAACGCTGGCCGACGTCTGCTTGAGCTTGCTCAGCGTGTCTCCGGCGAGGGCTCTCTGGTGCCTCGACTTGTATCTTCAATGGGCAAGACCAACACCTCAGTTGCTCAATACGTGCCAGCTGACACTCCTTTGCCTATCCCTGCCATAACCAAGGGTCAGCTTAACCTACTTTCTGCCTTCAAGATGGGTGCAGCCCAGCCAACCATCCTTGACTTTGACCCTCTCGAGTTGGCTCGTCAATTGACCATCAAGCAAATGAACATATTTTCCTCCATCCTACCCGAGGAGCTTCTGGCTTCTCAGTGGATGAAGAACGGCGGTGTTGACGCTCCTAACGTTAAGGCTATGTCATCTCTGTCTACAGATCTGTCTAACCTTGTCGCTGAAACTATTCTTCAGCAGCAAGAGGTCAAGAAGCGTGCTCAGGTCATCAAGCAATGGATCAAGATTGCACACCAGTGCCTTGAGCTTCACAACTACGACGGTCTCATGGCCATCATCTGCAGCCTCAACAGCAGCACCATCAGCCGTCTCCGAAAGACTTGGGATGCCATCTCCAGCAAGCGCAAGGACATGCTTCAAAACCTCCAAGATCTTGTCGAGCCCTCTCAAAACAACAAGGTCTTACGCACCAGACTTCATGACCATGTTCCTCCCTGCTTGCCTTTTCTTGGCATGTACTTGACCGACTTGACATTTGTCGACATTGGTAACCCTGCCACCAAGCAGATGTGCATCGGTCCTGAGTGCGAGGAGGATGGCGCTGGTGGTATCACTGTTGTGAACTTCGACAAGCACACTCGCACAGCCAAGATCATTGGAGAACTCCAGCGTTTCCAGATCCCTTACCGACTCACCGAGGTGCCTGATATGCAGGATTGGATGTCCTCTCAGATCAGCCATCTCCGCGATAGTGAGGAGGGCAATGTGCAGGTAACCTACTACCGTAAGAGTCTTCTCTTGGAGCCTCGCGAAACTGCCAACCGACCTGCCCTTGAGTCCTCAGCTGCCTCCATTGTCGGCGTTGGAGGTACCCGTGCCGATCTATTCAGCTGGATCTCACGCGACCGAGGCACCTCAACCCCTACACCTACCCAGATATAAGAGTTTGCTCGTGGCTTACCATATCAGCTCCCAACTGGACTGAACAGCAATTTACCCTCATCATCATACGCACATATTACCTTCCATCAGTAACTACTTCATCTTTGATACCCCCCATTTTTGCTTGAACTTAATCAGCAGATGGGAAACATCGTCATGTTCCTTATGAACTCTATATCCATCAGCACAACGGCGTTATCTACATTTGGGTCTGATATTTATGCTTTAAGGTCTTTACATCAATTCCCATGGGTGGAATTTGATCATGGGTCTTATCACGAACCGCGAGCGCTCAGCCCTTCTGGGCTTGAAGCATCTACAGAGTTTGGAATCAAAGGCCTCGACTATTCTTAGTCTTATACAGCTTTCAGGGTACAACTCACGACGCAATCACTCGCACTTCACATTCTACTTCTCACTTCACTTCCTGTTCTTTTATCCCTGTATTATCTCTTCCGGCGAAGACAGGTCAGGGTGTGGATAACAAAAACTTTACGGCACGGGTGCATTCAGAAACGGCTGTCATCAACGAATTCCTGGGGTACCTGTTTATTTTTTGTGTTCTTTTTTTAATGTATTCTCAACGACGGAAGGCTTGGAATTGTCGGTCGCCAGTGCAAAAACGGGTTGTATCTGATTCTTACTGTATGACCAAGGACGATAATCCTCTCGGGCCTATGTTTTTCTTCATCATTGAACTTCTGGCAAAGGAGTTTGGTGAAAACAGGACAGGACAGGACATGGAAAAGAAAGACAAAATGAATGCATTCTGCAATAGAATAGGAAGAACGAAAAGAAGAAATAGGATTTAATGTCCCTGAAATTCATTCCCTCAATAACCGTGATGTACTGTGAATCTTCTGCTTTCCCTGTGACCAGCATGGCTATTTCTCTATGTTCACTTGCGAATAGCCATGTGTATCTCGATGAGCATGGCAGATCGACAATCACTATTGTAAACGTTGGCGCAACCGCACCTTGGATTATCAGTTATCAGTATACAATGGATTTGAAGCGAAGTAAGCCGCTGGGGGCAGTCAGTGTATCATGCATTTCTAGGTAAAATGGTGGAACCTTTAAATCAAAAGCCAAAAACCTTGTCTTTGTATGTATAATGACTGACTCCACCGTTCCAATGCGTACATCATTAACGTTGAAATTCATTAATATTAAGTAAGTATTCTTGTAAATAGTATTTTGCTTATAGCTCGCTCTAAGCCTCGACCTCAGTGATCTTGTCCGTAGGAACGACAACGACGTCCTCGATCTTCTCGTCACTGAACTTGAGATCCTCCTCGACGGGGATGGTGTCCTGGATCTTGGTGAAGATAACAGGTGCGGCGATGACAAGTGAAACGCCGAGACAGGCCCATGTAGCGGCGAAGATGGTGTCGAAAGGCTTGCCGATACCGTCCATGCGCCAGAAAATGGCGGCGCCGGCGGATTGGATACCCTTGTAGAAACCTATGTCGTTGAGTTAGTGATCCAAGGTAGACATTAACGAGAAGAGTAGGACTTACCAGCGAAGTTGGCTGTCTTGCGACCAGAGTTGGAGAGAGCACCCATGTACCAGTAGATGCAGGTTTGCCAAGCAGCGTCAAAGAAGCCATAGAAAAAGTAGAGGAACATAGGAGCAAGGAACTTCGTGTTACCATCATCCCAGTCAACCTTATCATCCTCATTGGCAGGGTCCATGGCGATCTCACGAGGTCGCTGACCCTTTTGCCAAGCGTAGCCACCGCCCCAGATGGCAAAAGTCAGAAGGAAAAGAATGACAAGCGAGATCTTGGCACGCACACTGCGACGGACGCTAGAAATATCGAGGGCATAACCGATCATGAGGGCGCCGAAGATCTGAGCAAGCCAGTAGAGCAAGTTGTTGAGAGCGCGAGTGCGGACATTGAACTGGGCGAGGTTCATATCGACGTTTTGGTAGGTGTAGAATATGTTTGAGGAGAAGAACATGGGGAAGAGGAGGACGACCCAGGGGGTGCTGTAGAGTGTTTCCCAAAGACCCTTAATCTCGGTGCTCCACGAGGGGTTCTTCATGACGATGACTTTGGTGTTGTCTTCGCGAACGATTTTGTCGGCATCGCAGATGAAAAGGGCGAGGATGGCACCGATGGCCATGAGAGCGATGAAAGCGGCGTAAGTTCCATCAGATACAGGACCTGCTTTCTTGTTGACGTTTTGAGCGAGGGGGATCTATGATGGGAGTTTAGTAGGTAGTCGAGGGATACGTCGAGGGAGATGTATATATATGAAACTTACGAGAGAGCCGATAACAGCACCCATGTTGAAGATGACCCAGAACCAGGAAATGTATCGTCCCTTGCTCTGCTCAGGAGGATAGGACATCATGATAGAACCCTGAGCAGCCCACAAGAGTCCAGCGCAAACACCCAGCAGCGCACCTGCAAAGACAACAAAGGGCATATTCTGGGTATGCGAGTAGCACAGGAACGAAGCCGCGTAAACACAATAGCCCAAGCCTCCAATAGATAGAGTCAGTCGGAGGCCCAATCGATTGGCGAAGGTTCCAGCGAAGAAGCCAACGACGGCAAAGGTGCTGTAGAGGGCTGTGTTGGCGTGATCCTGAGCCTCATTGGAGACCTGGCCACCGCCGCCGAGGCCTGTGAGGGCGTTGAACATGCCGGGACACAAGAAGCAGACGATGGAGACCATGAGCAATTGGACCTTGGGTGAGGCGTACCAGAGCTCGAGACGGCCGAGGTAGAGGGTCTTGTACATCCATCCTTTGGGACGGAAGCCGGGAGTGTCTGAATCAGCGGTTTCCGAGGCCTCTTGGGCGATTGGGTCTTCTTTTTCGTGAGTAGACATCGTAATTGAGGTTTAGGTGTGAGGGTCAATGCCCTGTATAAGACGACGAGATGCTTCTTAAGCAGTAGAAACCTCAACTGGATACAAAACGACGAAAGAACAAAGCCTGGATGTCGCAGAATTTAAGTAGTCGCGAGAAAAGGATTGGAGATCTAGGCACGAGACTAATCGCCCAGTCCCCAAAAATAAACCGCCCCTGTCCCTTGACTTTATCACGAGAAGGCGAAGAAAAAAGGGCACGAAGACGGGACTGCCAGGGTCTCGTGGATTGAGGAGTCGTGTGTGAAGTGGATGGTAAGTGGTGGAGGGTGAATGGGGGGACGGGGGATGGAC
>JAALXI010000521.1:0-21865 GCA_012977755.1 Fusarium nurragi | reverse complement strand
CTTTAAAAGGCCCCCCCCCCACCCTACTGTAACGCCAGGGACATGGACCTGACGCCAGGGGGTGATGGATCCATGTTTCCACTGTTGGCGCCCTCTTTTGAAACCTCTTGAGCTCTGCTGTGCCTGGCCTGGAGACAAAAGATACCTTTTGGTGAGCTGTAATCTCACTGTGGCTCAAGTACCGCTGGTTTTGTCCAAGCCTCCCGGTACGGCGCTACCTGTAGGCTATAGCTTACTGTGCCCCCCTGTTAGGTCTCGTCGGGTCTGATCTGGCCTCCCCAAACTTTGTCTCTCTCCCACCGGACACGAACCCGTCAACCTCCATACTATTGCCGCCTACTGTATCTCATCCCAACCATTCGCACTGCAGTAGCCTCCTCCATTTTTGCAATCCAGCCAAGTTGTCCCTTTTCCCTACAGCCCCCCCCTGCCATCTGCGAATACCGTCGTTGCGCATCACGAGCCCTTTTGCTTGCTCTGTTCAAGACACGACAGTATCTATACCTGCCGCTCACGAATTCGATATTTACTCGACGACTCGATACGTGAAACCGATCTCTCTCTGGCATCGCATCGCATCGCATCGCTACCCCTTCCATCGTCGAGTCTGCAATCGTCCACGAAACATCGCACCATTGACATTGACATTGACGACCCGTCTTCCTCGACAACGCTTTAGTAACGATCATTTGATGCGTTGGCGGTGGACTTGAGCCCTGTTTACCAGCAACTCACTCGTTTCAACACTCGTTATAGCTACCTTCCGGCATCTCTCGCCCGGTGCGAGCCAACGTCGATCGTGAACGGTCTTTGTTGTTTGATTTCGACTCCCTGCGGCGCATTCTGCCCAAACCTTATCTCGACTCAAATCATCGCTTTCAGCGCATTGGAAATACCTACAGATAGCCGATTTGGTGCGCTTCGTCGCTGTCGTGCGCTCTCTAAAACATCATGATTGAAGACAAGTACGTGGCGTTCTACACGTCGTGGCCCTACTCCTGAAAGGCCACCACGATCGGGTCTTCGTTATAGCTCGACTCTCCTACACCTTGAGCAAAATGCTGACATTGTCTCAAGGTATATTGGTCTGGCTCTCGCCATGACATCGGCACTCGCCATTGGTAAGTTATTCTTGAAGCACGATCGCACGTGCCATAACTAACAATCTTCAGGAACAAGTTTCGTCATCACAAAAAAGGTTAGTTTAGCACGATTGCTCCCCGCGAGCTGCACTTTTGCCATTATTTGAGCGCCCAGCGCAATCTTTGGCGACTGGCATAGTATATGGAGCTGATCAGTTACCAGGGATTGATGCAAGCAGAAGAACGGCATGGCTTCGAGGGTGATGGTTTCGCATATCTCAAAAACCCCTTATGGTGGGCTGGTATTGCGACTCGTAAGTGCTGCATCGTAACTCATTGTCTGTAGCGACCATACTGATATCATTGTAGTTGCTCTAGGAGAAGTCTGTAACTTTGCCGCATACGCTTTCGCCCCTGCTATCCTCGTCACCCCCCTCGGAGCTCTCAGTGTGCTCATTGGCGCCGTCCTTGGTTCATACTTCCTTAAAGAAGAGCTCGGTACGCTGGGCAAGCTGGGCAGCGCCATATGTCTAATTGGCGCTGTCATCATTGTGCTTCATGCGCCTCCGGATGAGGAGATTGAAACCGTTGATGAGATTCTGCACTTGGCCATCCAGCCAGGTTCGTAAAGCGAATAGTCAAAGTGCCGAGGGAAATAATTTCTAACACTGATCTTAGGCTTTCTCCTTTACGCCTTTGCCGTTGTTGCTTTCGCCGTCTTCATGATATACAGGATTGCCCCGGTCTACGGCAAGAGAAACCCTATCATTTTCCTCTCCATCTGCTCTACCGTTGGATCTATCTCTGTCATGTCTGTCAAGGCTTTTGGTATCGCGCTCAAGCTTACCTTTGCTGGCCACAACCAGTTCAGCCATCCTTCGACCTACGTTTTCATGATATTGACAGCCGTCTGCATTCTGACTCAGATGAACTACTTTAACAAAGCCCTTGCCAGCTTCCCCACCAACATGTAAGCAATCAGCAACCTGCTAGTCACCACGAGCTCTGCTAACAGTTGTGCCAGCGTCAACCCCCTGTACTACGTGACGTTTACCACCGCGACCCTCTGCGCCTCCTTCATTCTTTTCAGCGGATTTAATACAAACGACCCCGTCAACACCCTCTCATTGCTCTGCGGCTTTTTGGTTACTTTTACTGGTGTCTACCTCCTCAACCTTTCCAGAGGCGACCCTCACGGTCAAAAGTTGAGCGTTGGACGAGGAGGAAGCGATGCCACCGGTACCGACATGGTGTCTGGCATACAAACACGCCTGAGCATGCAGGCCAGGAGGAGCGGTGATCCTTCTCGACACAGCATCAACAGCCAGCGCGGAGACCGCGAAGGTCTCATTCGCGCATATGACGAGGAGGAAGCAGCCGGATTCGCTCTGACTGACCTGGCCTCGGATAGTGACGACGACCTACGACACGCCAATGGCAATGGCAAGGCGACCTACGACAATGGCATCGAGCTTGATAACCGTCACAAATCGGGAGATCGATGAATTCGTCCTGCGACGTTTCACGTAACGTAACGGCGGAGCAAATAAGCCTCGGGTGACTCCCTGAGGAGAGCTCCGCAACAATATCTTGCATGTTTCATCATCTCGAACAGGCATTGTACATTTTCAAACTATTTGACCGGGCATTTCTCTCGGAGTATGGGCGGCATCCATTGGTGGTACATTACGCAACGACGTGCTCTAATGTTGGTGCCAGCTGTGTTTTCTCATCCACGGGGTCGGGACTCGGAACCAAACGAGATGTATTGTTTGCTATTACTGGAGTATTACGGGCACACGGTCTTGAACGGCGTTGGCGGGTTTTGTATTGGGGCCACAGGCGAATCCTTGTTGTACGATAACTGCAGACATGAACGACGGGAAACTTGCACGCCAGGGCCGTTTATACAGGGTTTCGGATTAAGGGAGACATTTATACTGGGCGACGGAAAGGGGACTCATGCGGGGTTTGTCGCCAAAGTTTCCAGGTCATGAACGGTTCGGGTGTTGTAGATCTGCTACCCAAGCCGCAGGGTGTTTTCTGGGGTTGAGAAAGCCAAGTTTGAATTTCACCAAGCAAGAGATGGGGAAAAGCCAGAGGCTACCTGTTATAGATAAGACTTGCTATGACACGAAAGTACAGCGGATAGCAGAATGACGATGTATGTACATTAAACACCGGATATCAGTAGCGGCTTAAGGACATAATACTTCGTGATCAAAATCATGACATTTGTGCCCTTCGACCCAGTTCACGTCAATGCTCGATATTGTTTCTTTAGTCATCAAGAGAACCAACTAGCCCGGGCCACTTGTCTACGAGGGAACAATCACAGTTCTTCAGGTATTCATGAAGACGACAAGACAGACTCGCGAGATTTGGGAATCGAGGGATTGGTAGACAGAAGACACGGTCATAAGACGTGTCGTCGTAATCTTGGGGTCTCATTTTTTCTCTTTTATGCATTGCCTACCATTACAAGCAAGAATGAAACCGTCCGTGCCCTTAGCAGATGCAAATGATCAATTGACGCCTGAGTAGACCTCCGTCCCTCGTCCCACGGATCCATCTTTCCTTCATCAGGTTTTGGCGCTTTTCCCAGCCCAGTGGTTTAAACATCCTATTGCTCAACAGCCTGGACCTCATCACCACCCTCCTCCTCAGCAACTCGAGCGTCCTGAGCGGCCTGGGCGGCCTGGGCAGCCTTGGCACCGTAGTCCTGGCTGACGGGCTGGAGAACAGCCTGCTCCTCCTTGGGCTCGATGATAGTGACGGCATCAGGGAGGGTCTTCTGGGGGCCGGCCTTGCCCTCGGGGTCGGAGCCGCGCATGATCTTGACCTTGATACCCAAGACACCCTGGCGGAGGAGAACGTGACGGGTGGCGTGGTCAATGAAGTCCTTGGCGGGCTGACCAGAGTGGATCATGAAGCCGTCGGTGAACTTCATGGACTTGGCACGGGCAGCACGAAGCTTACCGGAGACAACGACTTCACAACCCTTGGCACCAGACTCCATGATGAAACGGAGGACACCATAGCAGGCACGTCGAACGGCGAGACCGTTGAGGAGCTTGTATCGCAGAGACTCGCACTGAGCGACAGCGGAGAGACCACGGTTCTGGACCTTGGCGGCGTAGAGGGAGACGGAGTTCTCGGGGAACTTGAATCGCTTCTGGATGAGCGAGGTGAGCTCGCGAATGCGGCGGCCCTGCTCACCGAGAACCTCCTGGGTGTGGGTGGCTCGGATGATGATGTCGGTAACGGTGGGGGTAACGCGGACCTCGACGCCAGAGTAACCCTCCTCAGCGAGCTCGCGCTGGAAGAACTCGTTGAGCTCGGCGTAGAAGACACCGTCGGCGACGAACTTTCTCCTCTTGGAGCTGTGAGAGGAAAACTGTCAGTGAACATTCGACTGTGACTTCCATGGGCGACGATGTTGATTATGTTGGCGGGGGTGACGATAATGATGATGGCTTCGCTTCGAACAGGACAGAGACGGCGCATTAACTCACATTTGAGATCCGGGGTGAGCCATCTTGAAAAAAGGACTTTTGCTGTCGGGGACTTGACTTGGTGTCTTGTCTTGGATCTGTTGGCGAGCTGAGGGTTGGCGGGCTGAAGAGAAAGATTCGAGATTCGCGATCCTGGGTGGATTTCGAGCCTCACTGCACTCACAAATGTTGGCTCTCCTCAATTTTTTGGTGTGTGGTTGAGCCCTAAAACTGGCAAGAGCACACATTCGCTTTTGAGGAGTGGGGCTTTCGAGGAGTCTTAGGTAGGTACGTACCGCTTCGAGTCGGTGCTCGGAAAAACCAATTCACGAAACTGGGGTTTGTGGGGTTGTCGACCGAAATGGGGAAAGCGCTTGGGCCATGCCTCTGACGTCGGGGCTCTGTCTTCTCCTGCCCCGACTGCCAGGTGGGCGTCTGTGGCTCGTGGCTCGTGGCTCGTGGCTCGCGGCTCGCGGTGATGAGCTTGTCTTGGCCTCTGCCTCTTAAACTAAACTTGAACCTTTACCCAAAGTCGAGGCCGAAGCTTGACTTGACGTGGGCTTTGTTTTCTTATTTTCTATTGTTCCTAGACAAACATGTCAGAGTCCGTCTCATAATATCTATTCTCTGGTCGCCTCAGTACAACTGCTTCCTCGACTTCCGGCGGCCCCGCGATATCGAGCTACTTCAACATTACCACTGAGCCTTCGAGAAATCATTCACGCCAATAGACGGACGATTATAGTCAAATAAAAATTTTGCCGCGATAGCTTGCCGGGCTTGCAACACTCTATTGTCAACAACCCGCAACCGGCGAACTCGCGGTGGGCATAACGATTTTCCAGAATGGAGGCCCGAAAGGTACGCATGATCGCCTAGTTCTGGTCGCTTTGTTTCCAAGATCCTGCCTGCCCATCCGCCACTCTGCGCTGCACTTCAAGGTCCTGACATCAAATAGATCATCGAGGGCGTTCAGGGTATCTATGGCGGCCAGACTACCCATGGCACTTTGCGACTGACCGACTTCCACCTGGTATTCTGCGCGCCTATCGATCAGTCGGGCAATCCCCCAGAAGATCCTTCCCAGAAACCCAAGGTTCGCGAGAGATGGATCCCATTTCCCATGCTGTGCTATTGCGCAGTCCGGCCCGTCCCTCCTGGATCTCGCCAGGCGCCATCTATCCGTATGCGATGCCGTGATTTCACATTTGTGACATTCAACTTCACCGATAGCGAGATCGCGCGCGAAGCCTTCGATTTTATCAAATCTCGAACCTGCAAACTAGGAACGGTGGAGAAGCTTTATGCTTTTAATCACAAGCCCCTTAAGTTTGAGCGGGAGGTTGGCGGCTGGTCCTTCTACGACCCGAAAGCGGAATTCAGGCGGCAGGGAATTAGCGAGAAGCTACCTGACAAAGGCTGGAGGATTACTCACATCAACAGGGACTATACATTTTGCGACACCTATCCTGCGTTCTTGGTTGTTCCATCCAAAATCTCAGATAACGTCCTCAAATATGCAAAGGAGTTCCGCTCGAGAAATCGTGTGCCTGCGCTGTCATACATTCATCCCATCAACAACTGCACCATCACTCGAAGCTCTCAGCCGCTCTCCGGTATCACAAGAAAGACAAATGTTCAAGACGAAAAATTAGTAGCAGCATCATTCAATGCGCTCTTGCCACCAGGCTCTGAAGACACAACACCTTTCTCAAGCCAAGCCGATGTGTCTCTTGAGAACCCATCACTAGAACCAGAGCTTTCAGAGACAGAACGCTATGAAGATGAGCTTATTTCAAGGTCTGCTGCCGTTTACGATGCCTCTGGAAAGCGCCAAGTATATGGAGCACAGCAGAGTAACTTGATTGTGGATGCTCGCCCGACTATCAATGCTATGGTTAATCAAGTGCAAGGAATGGGCTCGGAGAATATGGACAAGTATAAGTTCGCACGGAAGATCTTCCTTAGTATTGAGAATATCCACGTCATGCGAAGCTCCCTTAATAAGGTTGTCGATGCACTCAAGGACGCCGACATCTCACCTTTACCACCAAATAGAGAGCTGCTCCATCAGAGCAACTGGTTGCGGCATATTCATGATGTTCTGGATGGCTCAGCTATCATCACTAGACAGATTGGCATCAACCACTCACATGTCCTCATTCACTGCTCTGATGGCTGGGACCGCACAAGCCAACTCAGCGCTTTGGCTCAAATCATGCTGGACCCTTACTTCCGCACCATTGAGGGTTTCATCGTTCTTGTGGAGAAGGACTGGCTCTCGTTCGGTCACATGTTCAGATTGCGATCTGGTCACTTGAACCATGAGGACTGGTTCACGGTGCAAAAGGACGCTTTTGCAGGTGCAAAGGTGCAGCCTGGAGAGAATGACGGTCGAAGTGACGCATTCCAGAATGTCTTGAGTGGCGCGAAGCGTTTCTTCAACCAGAATAAGGATGATCCAGACTTGGCTGCAGTCAGCGAAACGGCACCTGGAAAGGTTGTTGATGACGAAGCCACCAGTCCAAAGATGGTCAGCCCTGTCTTCCATCAGTTCCTCGACTGCACTTATCAGCTTCTACGCCAAAATAAGACTCGCTTCGAGTATAACGAACGCTTTCTACGCCGTCTTCTATACCATTTGTACTCTTGCCAGTACGGCACATTCCTGTTCAATTCTGAGAAACAGAGAAAAGACGCCCGAGCTGCAGAGCGGACATCTTCGGTTTGGGACTACTTCCTCTGTCGACGAGCCGAGTTCACGAACCCAGACTATGACGCCAGTATCGACGACCACGTCAAGGGACAGGAGCGGATCCTGCTACCGCGCCTCAAGGAGATCAGATGGTGGCATCAGTTGTTTGGAAGAACGGAGGATGAAATGAACGGTGGTCTGAATGCCGCAGCAGCAGCCGAGACCGATCGGCAAACCGCCATATCAAATCTCCAGTATCCCAGCGTCATTCAAGCAGATGCTGATCCCAGAGCATCAACTTCTAGCTCCAAATCAGAACCTCCCTCAGTCCTTAGTGGCGTTGAGAGTGCACACGAGACACTGACTCCTGAATCACGGCATACACCAATTGAACGAAGCGCATCTACCGAGCCCAATGGCAACACTTTTTCTGCCATTCGAGACGGTATCGCAGGCCTCAACCTAGGCAAGGGAATGCTAGGGCAGCTTACAAATGCCGGCGAGTCTGCATCATCCTCGAGTTCAGCTCCTGCCCCTTCTCGTAGCGACCAGGAGCTGCGTGAGATGCCATAGAAGGTCATGTCTTCAGAGTCGGATCCTGGCCCATATTTTATTGTCGAGACCGATGGAACTGTACGACATTATTGCTCCTGGCCACACACTCCGGCAGCGCCGCCACTCTTGACAACGAATTCTACTGCGCCTTCAAGCCCAGGCCGTTACAGCTTTCACAGTGTTCCCAGCGATCTAAGCAGCGGGTGGGAGTACATTCAGCGGCGTGGCTCCGAGTCTTCGGACTCACGCTCTGGGGCCCTTACTGGTAGCCTACAACCGAATACAGAATTGGAGGTGCCATGTCACCCTCCAGGCGTTGAGCAACATGACCCCATAGCGCGCCTCGAGACAGTACTACTCAGATCAGACGACAAGCGTGCGGTGGTAATGTCTGAATCATAAGAGCATGTATTTGGACTTCGGATATTTGAGCTTTTTTATATGACCTGTCATTAGCTTGCACCAACGTCCTTTTTGGTATTAGAGGCAGCATCTTGAGCCTGTGGCTCTGGCGTTCAACTCGGGTGGTGAGATCACTGCGAACTTGTGCGAATCATGCGTACAAGCAGTGAGGGCTTAGACAGCGATAGATTCCTTCGGGGCTCCCTTAATTATATAGCATAGCATACCAAACCTTCTGCTCAGTTCAATCGTCCAATGCTTGGCTTATATGTTTTCTTTATTTTTGTCTATCTCGTAATATCATCCCGGCCGTGGAAACGTCCTTGTTTGCACATTGAATCATATCCACTTGATTTCATCGCACATCTTCTACCTATTTTGCTTTGTGTCGTCCCTTTTCCTCACGTTCTACCTTTCTCTTTAGACTTCTTGACCACGTTACAGGAAGACCTCGAGGTTGATCTCGAGAGTGCTAACAGGGTATCTGTCAAATGTTAGTATCAACCATTTCATTTGTGAGTGCTTTGGCGACTTACTTCAAATCAAACTTCTCCAACACAGAAGGATGCAAGATACCGAACTCGCCAATGCGCCTCTCCTTTCCGTCAAGACGGAGATACACGGAAGCAGCATGACCAGCGAAGAACGTAGCATCGTCGAGCTCCTCGATCCAGTAGCCATCGGGCTTGCTGGGGTTCTCCTTCACTTCGAAGTCGACACTCTTGCCAGTTAGACCCTCCTCGTGGGTGACGAAAGCGGTACGCAGCATGAGCAGAACGCGGTCAAGAAGACCGTGAACAACCTCGAAACCGCTAGTTCGGCCGTACCAAGCGGCGGCAAAGTGTCGCTCGTTGCGAGCCTTGCGCTCCAGAGACTCATCCTTGAAGACAACGTCAGAGACCTCGAAGATCTTCATAGGCACACTGTGGCTCTTGTTCTCGCGGATGGTCTTAAGGAGACCAGGGAGAAGGCTTGATCGCACAACCTGGTACTCAGCGGTCTTGGGATTGGCGAGACGCACGACAGTGTTTCCATCATCCTTGCGGTTTAGCCATGCAAAGTTTTCGTCATGACTGCACAGGATCAGTGGCATAACCTCACTCCAACCAGCAACGGCAGTCTCGGTTCGGATAATATCGCTGAGTTTGTTGATCAGCAGGGGAGCACCGACGGTAGCGCTTCGTGAGGGAGCAGTGCGAGGAAGGTTGTTGTAGCCGTAACATACAGCAAGATCCTCCATAACATCGCACTGGTGAAGGACATCAGCTCGGGTTGGGGGGATAGCAACTTCGAGGATATTGGAGTCTTTTGATGAGGGAGTGGAGGTGTAAGCCATCTTGGAAAGGAGCTTGCACAGACTCTCGGGGGACTCGCTGAGACCGGTACAGCTGTTGAGGTAGTCGATCTCAACCTCGGCAACTCTGGGCTTTAAGTTGGGCGTGACACGGGTTTGGTTGTTGTGGTCGGAGTTGATCTGGACAGGCTCGACAGTGAAGGGTTCGGAGCAGTACATAGAGAACATGGTAACCATGATGTCGGTAACAATGTCGAGCTTGGTAATGTCGGTGGCGGTGATCTCAATGAAGACGTTGGTGGTGTCGAGTGTAATCTTGGAGTGGTCGCCGTTGATGATGGGAGGAAGGGAGCAGACAACGCGGTTAGAGTCGTAGATGGCAGGATAGACTGGAGAGTCGCGGATGATGTGGAGGAAACGACCCAGATGCTTGTCGTTTTCGTAGAAGTTCATCAACTCGGCAGAGTCCATCTCCTTGGTCTGGTTCAAGGGAATGAACTTGATGTCCTTAGGAGGGAGAGCCTCGTAGGTGAAAGGACCCTTGATAGTGTCGTAGTCGTGTGTTCCAATGGAAACGAGTGTTCGGTTTCGAGCAAGGTTCTGGTGAAGCTTGTCTTGTAGGGAGATGAAGGACTCGTATCGGCTCTTGTCAAACTTGATATTGCGGAGGATAGCGCCGGAGACGTATGGTCGGACCTGCTCAGCCTCAGGCTTGACGGTGATAGACTCTAGCTTGCCGCTTGAGGGCTCGACAAGACGGTAGTTGGGGGGCTGCTCCTTGCCACGGAAGACATTGAGGTTGTTGACGATACCCTCGAAGCAGAGCATGTCATATCGGTTGGCGGGGATCTCAATCTTGAGCTGAGGAGGCTCCTGCTCGCCGTTGACAATGGGACGCTCATCGTTCTCGGTATCCTCGTCAAGCTCGATACCAAATTCGAAGCAGAGGTCCTCAAACTCCTCGGTCGTGAATCTGTTTCAGG
The DNA here is from genome assembly GCA_012977755.1 of Fusarium nurragi. Taxonomy (NCBI): domain Eukaryota; kingdom Fungi; phylum Ascomycota; class Sordariomycetes; order Hypocreales; family Nectriaceae; genus Fusarium; species Fusarium nurragi. The sequence continues at coordinate 11,360 of JAALXI010000521.1, read as the reverse complement.
CGCAATAAGTTCCGTCAGTATACAGACATGGGAGTTGGGCGCGAAGTCGGAGAGCTCATGGTGGGGGTTAACAAAGAGGGGCATTCGCACTTTTGACCGAGGGCTTCGTAAAGCCTGTACTTGTCGACGGAGATGGTAGGCATGATGAAGCGTAGCCTCGAGCCTGTTTCGTTGAATGATCCTTTTTCCGAGGAATTGGAGGCAAAATTGAGGCTTCCGTCGAGCGTTTGACGTGGATTTGGGCGTGGATTGCACTGAGTCACAGGAAATTTTGGGGATGTCGTTGTTGCATGCGACTGGGAGCAAGTGGAATGCGATACTAGGGTACTCTGGAGAATGCAGTACTGTGGTGTGCTAAGGCAGTACCCCGCTAGCTGACAGGTTTGGCGGGGTAGAGCTGCGGATCATCTATACTCCAGCGCCGAAGAAGATGCTGCCCATCATGACACATGCAGGTCTGTTGCTTTTTAATGTCAAACCCATCGATCAATTGCAATCTCTGCTGTTTGGCTGAAGCTTCCCTCATCGTCTCAGCTGCATCGAACATGTGAAATTTTAGACATCAAATAGATCAGGGTGACTGCTAAACAATGCATTGCTATATCGAGCATTTTTCAAGCCCTAATACGAGGCAATCGACTTTGCCAACAAAAAAAAATGACGTCTACACTGAGTTGGGAACCGCGGGGCTTGGAGCTTTGAGGTTTCAGGGCTTGAACAGCTATGGTAGCGACATCGGATGTGATCCCACAAAGGCTAAAGCCAATACCTGATATACAGTCAAGGCTCTGTTAATTTTATATGTCTGACGGTTCAGAAGCAGCTGCGTATGTACGTTAAGTGAAGACGAGTAAGTTGGACAATGACGATATCAACTGTGAGCTTGGCAATGTATTAGTCCAAATACATGTTTCCATCCATATTCAAGCCACATTGTACTTGAGGCGTGCTGACCGAAAGGTGAGCTTGCCCCTCAAAAGTCCATTGCTTTGTAGGGAAATGAGGAGCCACTTCGACCCCACTCCAGCCACATCCTGAGTACAGCTACCAGAGCAGGAGCAGGCAGTCAACGTTAGCTGTTCGCCCGGGGCGCTGGGCGGTTAGGACGGTTGCCCCTCTACCAAACAGCGTTCCTAACAGGGCATCTGTCACTGAACAACGCAGTCCTGCACCACTGCTGCACCAGCCTCACTCACCTGCGGCCTGCCCAGCGTAGCCCAGTTCATCGGGCAAATATCCAGCTCCCACTCCACATTCTCCTTCTCCCTCCCTCATCTATTGCTATTGATTCTGCGTATTCACATGCCCACATCTCAAACCTCGACGACCCTGCCCTGTTCATATAGGGCACGACCTTGACCTTTGACTCTGTATCGTTAAACGCCCGTCTTTTCTCTGCGCTGAGCGTATCTCACAGCTCTACCCTCCTGCGTGGCCTCGTCTCTGGCTCTCCTCTTTCAGCCAAAAATCGTGTTTTAAGACTCCGCGCAAATCATTGCATCACCCACCAGCACCGGCACCCGCTACCACTCACCACTACCACACGCGATCCACCCGCAATCGTCCACCTTCTTCCTCCTTCCCTCCTAACGATCATCTCAACTTTACTCCGACGCCGACGCTCATTTTCGTGATAAATCTGCGATATTACCGCCCCGCTCGCCATGGCTGACGCGCCCAACTCTGGCGATGAGCTGTACCCTATCGCCGTCCTTATTGATGAGCTAAAGGTATGCCAGGTTTGGCGGTGACGCCACGCTACAAACCCAGCACTTCTTCTGCTCTCCCATCTTATCGCCAAGAACAATTAGCTACTCGTTACTGACACTCGACTCTTCGCCAGCACGATGATGTTTTGCTCCGTCTCAATGCCATCCACCGTCTCTCGACCATTGCTCTTGCTCTCGGTGCTGAACGAACTCGTGAGGAGCTCATCCCCTTCCTCGATGGTCAGTCCCCGATTAGCTTTCCCGCTCACCAATTTGCGATATAAACGATGACATATCCTAACTGTCTCATCATACAGAGTCCGTGGAGGATGAAGATGAGGTCCTTGTCGCCCTGAGCGAGGAGCTTGGTGGCTTTGTCGAGTACGTCGGCGGTTCCCAGTGGGGTCACGTCCTGCTGTCTCCTCTCGAGAACCTCGCTGCTATCGAGGAGCCCGTAGTTCGCGACAAGGTAAAATCAGACCCCTTTCTCTGTTCCCTATCACCCATGCTTATTGGTATTCTAGGCCGTCGAGTCCCTGAACAAGATTTGCTCTGAGCTTTCACCCCAACAAGTTGAGGAGTACTTCATTCCCCTCACAATCCGCCTCGCCAAGGCCGATTGGTTCACATCAAAGGTTTCGGGCTGCGGTCTCTTCACAACTCCTTACAACAAGGTCTCCCCGCCCGTTCAAGAGCAACTGCGCCAGCAGTTTGGCTTGTTGGTTCACGATGAGACACCCATGGTTCGCCGTCAGGCTGCCACCAACCTCGCCAAGTTTACCAAGGAAATGCCCGCCACCATCGTCGTCGACGAAATGATACCCCTCTTCCAACACCTCGCACAAGACGATCAGGATAGCGTCCGATTACTCACGGTCGAGGTGCTCATCTCCATCGCCGAGGCAGTTCCCAAAGAGCAGCAGGCTAGCCACGGTGTACTGCTGACAGCTCTGCGCAATTTGATAGAGGATAAGAGTTGGAGAGTCCGTTACATGATTGCGGATCGGTTCGAGAAGGTTCGTGGCGTCTAGCAGATATTTGACTGCGTCATACTGACTATTTGCAGATCGCCAAGGCCGTTGACGAGGAGGTTGTCTCGAGGGATCTTGTTCCCGCTTTCGTAAAGCTCCTCAAAGACAACGAGGCCGAGGTGAGAACCGCCATCGCTGGCCAGATTCCCGGCTTTTGCGCTCTTGTCGACAGTAACGTCCTCCTCAACGATATCATGGGCAGCATCGAGGATCTCGTCTCGGATACATCTCAGCATGTCCGTGCTGCGCTTGGTACTCAGATCAGTGGCTTGGCTCCTATTCTTGGAAAGCAAGAGTATGTCAATTGCTCCCCACAACTCATGGACTCGATTCTGATTTGTGTTACAGAACTATCGACCACCTTCTCCCCATGTTCCTCCAAATGCTCAAGGACGAGTTCCCGGAGGTTAGGCTCCACATCATCTCAAAGCTTGAGCTCGTGAACCAAGGTAAGCAGCAAGACTAAAGATCGCAAGATAACAGGCTGACCTATTGTAGTTATTGGCATCGACCTTCTCTCACAGTCACTTCTTCCCGCAATCGTACAGCTCGCTGAGGATAAGCAATGGAGAGTACGACTTGCCATTATCGAATATATTCCCCTCCTGGCTAGCCAGCTGGGTGTTCAGTTCTTCGACGAGAAGCTTAGCAACCTGTGCATGGGCTGGCTGGGAGACACCGTCTTCTCTATTCGTGAAGCGGCTACTCACAACCTGAAGAAGCTTACTGAGGTTTTTGGTGTCGAGTGGGCCAGCGAGGCTATCATCCCCAAGGTTATGGCTATGGGTAACCACCCTAACTACCTTTACAGGATGACCACGTGCTTCGCTATCTCGGTAATTATTGCCCCTTTTTTCGTGGAAGGTGATCCCTGGCTAACTTTGTTTTTAGACATTGGCGAGTGTGGTGAGCATGGACGTGATCGCCAAGTCGATTCTGCCTATGCTTGACAAGCTGGTCTCTGACGATATCCCCAACATCCGCTTCAACGTGGCCAAGACATACCGCGTCCTCATCAACGTGCTCCGACGTCTGCCTGACGAGGGTACCATGTACGACCTGGAGAAGCAGGGCAGCGAGATCACACCGTCGCCACGGGGCTCGGAGCTGATTCAACAACGAGTTGTTCCTAACTTGGAGAAGCTGCAGAAGGACGACGATGTGGATGTGCGATACTTTGCGACGACAGCAGCGGCCGAGATCTCGGGGCCTATTGCTGGCGGAGAGCCTATGAATACATCGCCATAGATGAAAGACATAATGAAGCAATAATTGTTGCCAAGACAGTTTTTTTGTCTGCTGTTTTTTTGTTTCGTCTGTATCGCCACAGAAAGAATGAAAGACAGACAAGAGCCCATGAAGTCGTACGTTGCATATTAGAAGTCACTGTTTGGGGCTGGGTATTGCTAGCTGAGGGGGTATGTTCTGCAAGAGATACGATTGAAAAGAAACTTGACGCAAACCCTCAACCTGGAGTGGAGGATCGAGCACAGATGAAGCGTTGCGGCCAGAATGGGGAGGAGGAATAGTCCAAGCATCGACAAGAGTCAAAATACCACTGTATGATACAACAGGAGCTCTCAGAAGTGAATGATATTGACTGTTTAGAATCAGGTGCTGACGCCAGCAAAGAGTGACCAGATTAGGGGTATCTTGTTTGTTTTATTGCCTCATCTAGGACCTAGGCCTACTTATACCCTGCGGAAGCAGAGTGTACTGATAGTTTGTCCCTTATGACCGCCGAAGCTGAAAGATCGATATTCTACCCTGTCAATGACTTCGAATCCTTGGCTGTCGGTCTTTTCGAACCAGCTTCTCAACTCAGTTTCAGTCCAGTTGCAGCTTGTCACTAGGAAGATACCGCCCTTGCGAACCAGCGGCAGCACGCGCTCCCGGTAGCACTCGCATAATCGTCGTCCTTGAGCATCTTTCTCGTCACTTAGGGATATGGCATCGAATGTGCCCTTGTCGAGCACCACGTCCCAGCCCTCGGTCTGCTCGCCGTTGAGTACGGGATCGTAGGATCCAGCTATAAGATCCCACTCTTCGAATTCGACTGGCTTTTCGAGATCATCCTTCGTGGTTGTGATTTGTCTCGCCAGAGCGATGCTCTTGGGGCTGTAGTCAACACCAAGAGCACGAGCAGACCAGTCCTCTTCGCGGAGGGAGAAGAGCAGGGAACCGTTCCCGCAGCCAAGGTCGAGAAATGTGGTGTTTTCGTGAGAGAGAATGGGCGAGTCTGGGTTAGAGGGATCAAGCAGTCCGTCTAGGAACTCGAGTATTTTTGATTCGGCATCTGAGTCGTCGAACCAAACGGTTCCGATGTCGGAGGGATCGGCCGTGTGGTTTGTTATCTCGTTTGTGTAGAGGTCATCCCAGCTGGAGGGGCAGAATGTCAGTTACCTCTGCTTTTTCCGAGGTTATGATGGAGGGGGATATCGAACTATTGCTTTGTGCCAAGCTTTGAGGGCTCAAGATGTTGGGGTTTCTCGTTCGAGACCATCATGAAGGAACGTTTGGGGAGATTCAACTGGTGCGAAAAGGCTTTGCCTGGGACTTGAAGCTATTCGGATCGACTGATAGGTACCTAGTGATTGGGATATTTTGTGGTGGGGGGGAGTTGAAGGCCTGTCTGGAAGTGGCAGGCGGTGAACGCGGGGTAACCTACAAGCGTAACAAAACATGGACTGAGATATCTCGCTATCTGAGGTAACAGTTGTAGGAGACATCAAGACAATACGAGCACTTTGATGCACTCTTACCCTGAGGCTCGCTTTTAGACCCCCGAATTCTCGTGATGTCGAGCGAGGTATGTGCTTGGTCTTCATATGACCAGAAATATATTCAAACTTCTATGTAACGAAATTCAATATAATGACTTTCTCAAATCTGCAGTCTAGGGGTAAGTGACTTCAAGATGTATGCGCGCAGACTATTGTGATATCTTTGCGGACTTATAACCTCAAAGCTTAGACAAAGTCAAACTTTAGACTCATCTAAGTTCTGTAGATATTTCTGCGGCACTAAAAGTTATTTACGTGCTGGGTCTAGACACTCCCCGTCTAAATTTTACGTGGAGAAGCGTTAATTCACTTGTTGAGTCTGCATCATGTACCATTGAGAGTTCCCGAGTCATGCATGATTTCTTATGGCACAAGAATTACGAGATATTGGTCTTTGAAGGGTTGGTTCATTACTAGGCATACCTGTCTAAATATATATCATATAGGCCTATCTAAGTAGACAAAGTACCTAGTATTTCTGGACGTCCACAACCCCTTTCCCAAGTCCATATGAAGCTTGAAACCGTAATATGGGGACCTCGAGGCAGAGTGGAAGTGTCATCCGGCGCAACCCAGTTCCCGAGGCGGATCAGATGGATCTAAGTGAGCAGAGCAGGATTATCTTATGCCCACTCTGACATTCGTCCCTTACGTTCCGTGAGATAAATGGCTGATAGCCGTCACATAAATGAGCCGTACCGTTCGATCATCATGAATACCATGTTCCCGATACCAGACCGCAAAATCACGCAAGAATTCCAAACACCAGGCCCCGTTTAAGTTTAAAAATTCGTCAAGACGAATGAGTCGTCAGATCAGTAGCCCAAAAGAGTATCAGCAAAGCCCCATAAGCAATGTACATGCAAGAAACAGAACCGTAGATCAAGCTTAGTAGAAGGACTCGACCATGGTGTCCTTCATGCTGGTGTTGATATTGCTGGGGCCCTGGCCCTCGCCGAGGCGGAACACACTCTCGATAACACTGAGCTCGGTGGCGGTTGTGTCGAGACCAGTAACGGCGAGCCAGTCGTTGACAACCATTCCAGCACCGACGACGTTGGAACCACGGTTGACACTGCCAGCGACGAGGGGGACCTGGAGCAAGCTGGACAGCTCGTCCTGGTCTTGGATGGGAGTCTTGGGGTGCACGAGACCGCCCTGGTTAGAGAGGCTCATATAGCTGCCCACTAGGACGTTGTCGGCGACCGTCTGTCGGAACACTTCCACGCCGAGAACATCTGCGATAATCTCTTCTGTTTCGCGCTCCAGATCAGGATGGACAAGGGCGATGTGATCGTTTGTGACGATAACGTTTCCAAGGGCTGACAAGCGCTCCTCAATGCGCTGGATGCGGACTGAGTCGGGCAGCGAATTGCGCAGGTGCTGCAGCTCCTGGTCGGTTGTGGTTGTAGGGACGAGAAGGCCCTTTCGGTTGCCGGCGGTCAAGCGGCCGATGATGCGGGTACCAGCGATAGTGGTGCGAACAGTAGGGACGATATCTTGGAGTTCGGCCTCGAACACACTGAGAGGACCAAGTCAGTGTGAAGCTCGAGGCTGAGAAGAGAGAGTATAGAAGATTTACCTGTAGAAGTTCTCGCTGGCACCGAGGGCAACAAGTGCGTAAGAGTTGGTCAAGGTGGAAAAGACTCCGACCCTAGCGATTACATGTCAGTAAATGGTTCTCTTCATACATAACCTCTCACAAGAAGGACATCATCCGCAGTGAGATGCGCCGCATCTGGAAAAGGCGAGAGAAAGGCGGGGGCGGGGTTCTCAAGGCATGGAGAGCTTGAATCGCCCAAAAAGAAGAACAAGGGAGGGTTTACATACTCGTTGGAGTTCTCGAATTGAGCACGAACAGCCATGATCGCGAATTTGCTCTGGGTCGTACAGGTTATAGAGTCTAGGATTGTTAAAGGTAAAAGGTGAAGGTGGTGAAGTTGTCGCGATGCAGGAAGCAAGAGTGGATGTTTTGGTGTTGGCAGGTTTTTTTTTTTTTCCTTCCCTTCTTTCTTTTTTCTTCTCTGGTCTCCGTCGTCTGGGAGCTCTTTATGTAATGGGCTGGGCTTATTGAAAGTAGAAGACCTCAGGGCCTGAAGGAGTGGTGGAGCTCAAGGTCTCCGCCTGAAGTCAGTACCTGTAAACTTTCTTGACTTCCACTGCAGTTGATGAAACCCCTCTGAACCTAAAAGTCTGAAAGCAGTAACAAGCACAATGACTCACCTACAAGATTGCACAGAAAAACATCGCCACTATGGGTAACATCTGGCTTATCAACTCTGCAACTATGACTCTTCCAATTGGAAAATGACTCCTTGGCCGTTGGCTTAGCTGCCGTCAATGCTAAAGATGCTATTCCCCAAGGTGGCTTCAGCCCTGGCTGGCATTTTCGACTCATATTGCATGAGTTCCAAATGAGGCAAGTGATCTCATTATCCATCATTACCTTATGATCAAGATGCCCAACGTCAAGTCAAGATCATGACCTAGGAAATAGTACCCATGCCCACAGAAAGCCATGTTTCGCACTTCTGACGCTCGAATAAAATAAATATGATTCAGAGTCTCTGATGACTGACTCTGAGCTTGATTTGTATATGCAGACAGATGACAATATAAAATCCTCGTGGCATCTCGTACTGCTCATCTCATCTCTTCGGCAAACATATACACAGAACAAAATAGAGGTCCACATCCTTCATCCTCATAATCCCCCGTCATGTCATTCGTGATCCTTTGTCCCGTCTATGTCCATCCAGGCCGTGTTGCCATGCCCAGTCTGGCTTCTCAGGGAACCCTCAGCCTCGCACTGCTCTCACAGGACATCTACTGTCTCTGAATGCCCTCATCTTCCTTGCGCCATCCCTCACAGAGTCCAGATAGGTGCCTTCATCAGCACCTGTCTTCCTCGCACTTCCAACGCCATAAATCCTGCGAATCGCACCCTGTTGGAATCCTTCGGCAGGGCCGCTACAAAAGTGTCCTTGTCAGCATCCGTCCTCGTGCTCTTTGTACCGTCGTTATCCTCCCCGCTCTCGGGCGGGTTTGCTTTATTCAACGTACCAGTCTTAGCTTTGCCGCTCTTTTCATCGTCACCGTCTTTATTATCACCATCACCCTGCCCCTTCTGAGCCTCCAACTCGGGCAGCGCCGCCTTCTCAACTTCCATCACATGAGGCTGAACCACTTCTCCAGGTAGCGGGTAAGAGATCGCAACGTCACGACTCTCCAGGGGAAGGTTGGCTGCAATGCCCACCGCAAGCTCCACGATCATTGACGTGCTACCTTCAACACCAGGCGGGGGCGGGGTGTTGAGAAACTGGTAGAGGCAGGCCGTCAGATTGGAAGTTGTCTTGGCAATGAATGTGTCGCGGTTGTCGTTTGCTGCTGGTGAGTTGAGTTGGCGGTGTAGACCATCCAGCGATGTCATTCGCCAAGTCACAATCTTGTTCGTCAGAGCGTCGAACTCTTCTTGGCTAGTCAGAGTGTACGAGTTTTGTCGAATACCAAGCTCAATTTCTTTAAGAGACTGGCTCAACTGCACGTCCAGCCCAGGGTGAAAGCACTTGTTGAACACTTCCTCCATCAACCATCGCGAGATAACAGCTCGTCCAACAGCCGTCATCTCAGCTTTTCCGGTCTTGAGTGCTTCTGCGCTAACATACTTGTCAAGCCACTGAGGCACACACCGCCAGTCTTTTCGGATGTTGAAAGAAAGGTTGTTAATGGCACCATTCAGTCGGTTGAATCGTGTCGAGTATTCACTGTCGTCTAGGGCAGTGCGCGACTGCGACATGCGCTGGTTGGCAACAGCGTTCTGAAGATGCACAATTTGACCATTGAGCACCTCGATCTGCCCCTTGCCGTCAAAATAGAGGCGCTTGACGTTCTTATACTTGGTCACTGCAAAGGATCAGTATACTCCGCAAAAGAACCATACTGACACAGCGATTGCTTCAATAATAACTTACATAGGTCCTTGAATGACTTGTCGTTGTCGCCAGAGTCGGCAGGGACTGCAGATACCGGCTGGGGGCTGTCCCGTCCCTGATCAACTGCCTGGCCCTCAAACGGAGGTGGGCGGTCGCCTCGGAAGGCTTGTGGCTGGCCGGCCGCCTGAGGCGGAACGGGAGGTAGCGGGTTCATGTTGTTTATAGAATTGGCGGGACGATAAGTGGGGGGTGGGCCGCCGGGGACATCGGCTGTTCCACGCAGTTTATCGGAGTCTGGACGGCGCGAGGGCGGAGGTCCTCCGATAGGTGGTGCCATACCCGGTTGTTGTGGCTGAGAGGTTATCTGCTGAGCGGGAGGCAGGCTCGGTGTTGAACCTTGGTTCTGTATATACAGGGAGTGGTTTACAGCAGGCGAGTTGGAGGCTGATTGCAAGTTGGCTGAACGTTGATCCGAGTCGGCGATAGGCGATTCATGCGAGAACTGCGAGACTGTTTCAGGGTTCTGAAACTGTGCGCTGGGGCCCAGGTGCGCGGGAACTGATCTCAAATCCCCACCTTGATTACCACCCTGGTGGTAGTTGTTTTGCTGTTGAGTGTTTGGGAACTGATAAGGCTGCGACGGTGAATGCTGTGGTGGGTTAAGAGGCGATTGTTGTTGGTCGTACGCGTCTGCTTCGTAACCGGGTTGCGATTGCTGATCCGCCGTGTGTAACTGAACGTGGGGTTGCGGCGGCTGTTGGTGCTGGTGTTGCTGCTGAAGCGGGGCTTGGTTCTGATGATATGCGGCGTCCTCGTAAGGTTGCTGCTGCTGTTGCTCTGCTTCGCCGGAAACTTGGCGAATGGTGTTGTGGGGCGAGATACGTGAAGTCTGTAAGGTTGGTGGCTGGTTAGATTGATGTGCGATATAGTGTTCATTGATATCGTCGAGACCCGGGCGAGATGAGAGCTGGGGTAGAGGAGAGCGTGGACTCGCGGGGAGCTGGACCTGCTGAAGGAGCTCAGCTTGAGCTGGCAATGGCGGCGAGGGCGGTTGGCGCCAATGGTAGCCAGAATTAAGGATCGAGGCTTGGGCTGAAGACGAAGAAGGGGATTGGGTAAGGTTTTGGGCCGGGCCAGACGGCTGTGGCTGTGGCTGCTTGGACTTGGCTACGGCCGACTGCTAAGGTATGCCAGGTGAGATGTGGAGGGAGAGGAGGAAAGGTAGGCGGAGTGAGATTGGGAGTAAGATTGGGTGTTGGGCTGGGCTGAGAGGAGGGGTTGAGACAAGATGAGAGAACGGACAGGATAGGAAGAAAAGACTGGTTCAAGCTCGCAACAGACAGGAACAAGGAAAAGGAAAAGGGAAAGGAAGAAGAAAACAAGGTACGATTCAGAAAAGAAAGGCGGTGGATTGCTCACCCGCTTGGAAGGCCGACGTGCAAGGCCGCCAGTGTTATCGTAGGATTGGTTGTTACTGTGGCCGATGCTTATGCTATGGTGGTGCTGGCCGTCAGACGCCCCACGGTTGGACCCAGAAAATATGCCCTTAATTAATTTTCGAGTCGAGCGCTTCTCAGCAGGAGCTATTTGGGTTTGGGCCGGTACTGGGGCTTGTGCCTGTACTTGTTGTTGCTGCTGCTGTGGTGGGATTTGACTGTAACGGTTCAGATCGTCGACGGACGAGTTCTGGATGTTATAAGGTGCTGCAGCGTTGTAGCGAATACTCTGCGACCGGCCTAGACCAGGGTCGTTAAATTCGCCGTGAGGTTGGTGAGGGTCAAATGCCTGGTTCGGAAGGTTGGAGCTCTGCTGTTGCTGTTGCTGTAAAGAAGGGGGATTATTATTAACGTGAGCACCGGTCGTGCTGCTGGCGGCTGAGGGCGAGCTGTAGAAATGAGGTGGGGG
>JAALXI010000520.1:0-25835 GCA_012977755.1 Fusarium nurragi | reverse complement strand
GTATTCATCTGCTTTCAACAAAACATTGATCCAATTCCATTTCGCTCGCTACTTTCTCGTGCAGGGTATCATAGGGTACGCGCAATTCTCCAAATCACATCGCCCAAAGAAAGACGCCATATTTGTAATCTCACTTCCCCTTCGCTGCCAACTTCATCTCGTTGCCTGAACGCCTGATGTGAACCCAATCGTATCCTTCAACTCGACTTTCGCTTTGTCATTTTCGTATCCATTGTCACTACTATGACTGTCCTCAGGCTCTCCGACCGTATCAAACTGGTATAGCGGTTCCAGTCTTGCTTCCCGTTGGAACAAGATCCATCTCCTGATCCACCAGGGAAGGACTTTGGTAACTTGATATCTCATAAATACGCGAGTTGGCACAGCAAAGATATAATCCAGCTCCTCCAGTGTCCGCTGCTTCGTCTCTGGCAACAGCAGGAATATCATCACAAAGGCCACGATGTTGAAGCCCGCATACATTGCAAAGGCACCAATAGCGTGCAATCTCGCCAACATCAGCGGGAAAGTGATGGACAGCACCGCCGCCCAGAATAAACACGTTGCCACAGCCCACGACATGCCTACTTCACGATGTGACAGAGGAAATACCTCGGCCGAGTAGGTAAAAGGCACAGGTCCCTCACCAGGCGAGTAAAAGGCCGCAAAAAGGTAAACGAACAATGCCACCAAGGCCATGTGAACTCCTCCTGTGCCGGGAATCAATGTACATAGACCTGCTGCAAGCAAGGTCCATGCCATCTGGGGAAATGTGAAAAGCAGCAGAGATCGTCGACCGAATGTATCTATCGTCCATATTGCGGGCCAGGCAAAAACAAAGTTGACCAATCCAAAGCCCATTGACGCCAACAGAGCTTGGTTATCGTCGGCCCCAGAGTCTCGGAAGACGCTTGTCGAGTAGAATGCAATGACGTTGATTCCACACATCTGCTGCGCGATCATGACAACAAACGAGGCCATAGTAGCACGGCGCACGCGAGGAATCGTGAAGAGTTCAACAAAGCGCTTGGCGTAGTGTCCCTGGCCCATGAATTCCAGTTCTACCTCGAGTTGCGCATGGATATAGTACAAGTCGCGGGCGGCCTGGATCGGGTGGTTCCGTAGGCGTAATAGCGATTTCATCGCATTGCGGTAGCGGTTCTTCTTCATATACCAACGTGGCGATTCGGGACAAAAGTAAATCAAGAACATCAAAGGCACGGCTGGGATAAATGCCGAACCTAACTGAAATCGCCAAGCGTTGTCACCGATTTTCGTTACGGCAACATTTGCACATGTCCCAAGGAAAATGCCAAAAGCCGTCCACATCTGCCAACTCATTACAAAGGCGCCTCGAATCGGGGCAGGCGAGTTCTCAGCGGCAAATATAGGGACTATCACAGCACATGTTAACTCCGGTATTTCCAACAGCATGCGCTGCAAGTTTACGGATGTCGACAACTCACCTGTTGAAGCCTTGGTGCCCATCCCAATACCAAGAAGTATACGGCACGCAAAAAGCTGCTTCCAGTTATTGCAGAAAGCGCTTCCAATAACAGGCCAGAGGCAAAAGTTTGCCGAAAAGAATATTGTGCCGCGACGACCCCAACGCGCATTGAGAGGGTCTGAAAGCCAACAACCAAAGAGAGATGTTCCGATATAGGGGGCAGAGTTGACGAGGCCGACGAGTAACTTGTCGTGTATGCTTTCGCTACCAATACCAAAAGCGTATGGGAACTCAAGGTTGGCACCGTTTGAGCCTGTTTGGTCCCATCCTTGTACGGCGGCACCGATGGAACAGGTCGCAACGGTCAAGTACAGTACAAAGGGGACTCGCCATTTGTGCAGAATCTCGTCTCTGAGGGCTTGAATCTCTTCGTCGTTCAGCTTTTCGTCCCCCTCGATATCCTCATATCCGGTAGGGTCCTGTGCAACAAGAGCGCCCTTGCGTATGAGAGCACGATAGTCGTCGAGTCCCTTTTTGCGGCAGAAGTCGTCAACATCAGCTAAGAGCCTTGCTCGCGGAAGTCCCCACAAAGGGTTTTTGATTCTTGATGGATATTAGTCATGAAAGGTGATGTTGATGTGTGACGGTTGAAATGAACGTACTTGGCTTCAACGTTTGCGTGGAGATTGACATAAGCTTCTGAAGGGCGCCGTGCGTGTTCAATCATGGAACTGGAAGGATATTCGTTGGTAGTCCTCGATAGACTAGAGATATTGGTCAGCATTAGATCTGGATTGACAATACATACGAGCATGGATAGCAACCATACCGTTCTACATCTTCTTCGCCGCGATTCGGCGCCATATTGTGTTGGAAGGAACCAGTAAGTGGCGAGTTGAGAAGTGCTGAGCGCAGTTCAAAGAGGGAAGTAAAGGGCCGTTGCCCGATGAGAAAGATGAGTCAAGCACAAGGCGCAAATGTCGTGAATTGGCCTGGGCCGTGGGTGATTTAAGTCTTTAGGAAATAGGACCTCAGCTATCGTCGTGACAATTGAGCTGAGGCAAGTCAAGTCTGATCGAGATGATTGCCAGCAGGTGTCGTCGGGCATTCGCCTCGCGGCTGAGAATGTGGGGTTGGAAGCTGAGAGGTGAGCGGAGGCACAGCCAGAGCCAAAGCCGATGGAGCAGAAAGCAATGGATGATTCGGATGTCGCAGTGACTGGAAGATAAGACGCAGGCTTTTGTTATATTAATGATGGGCTCAAGCCAATCAATCACGCAGGTGATTTAACGTGGATCAAAGTCAAAGAGTTTGGAGGAGGCAAAGTTGAGAGCAGAAAGACCCAGGTCCAGGTCCCAGGTCCAGGTCGTCGGTTTTGTTTAACGTTAGGTTAGTCTGGGGGTGAGACGACACTGCCCACAGGCGCGAGGTTGTCGTTGTAGTCGCTGAAGCTGGAGACTAAGGGGGCGACACTCGAAGCTAATCGGTGACGGCAGCTCATTCGGGAGCGCATCGGATGCAGCTGTTTTGCGATACGATGTTGCTGCTGAACAAACAGCAATAGCAATAGCAATAGCAATAGCAGAGCGTCGTGGGGAAAGACTCAAGACGGCGTTCGGCTGCGCTTTATTCGGGATTTGGCGGGCGGCACAAGATGGGGAAAGACAAGGGGGGTCCTTACCCGGACTTCAACTCGCTGGTTACAGGGGCGTTGCAGCTTTTTCCAAGACTTCACTTCCACTGAAACAGGACCAATTTACCTTCAATGCAGCAACATATTCATATTCTTATTCTTATATCACGTAGTTGTTGTACTTCATGTCTCTCTTCCTTTCCCTACAGTCCACTACCCGTAGATCCTCCGCCGCCACATGCTAGAGCTAAGCTGAATCCATCCGCTCTACTCAATTAATTACTCTTTTGATGTCAAATGTCTTATGCCAGGCATAAACCGCAGGAAAGAATCTGAACTACCATTATCATCCCCTTCGTACAAGGGTCCCTTGTCTCGGGTTCCGTTGTCGCTATTGTCTGACAGCGTCAACCCGTCGTATTGTACTGTGTACTCCAAGAGCGGGAACCGACATGCGTCGTCTTTAATGCAGTCTCGATCATGTCGTATCTTCAAGGCGGGAAGCAAACAAAAGGACTATTCTCTTCATGGAACACTTCTCAGGATCTGATAATTTCCCGGCAGCTGTTGTTGATCTGCGCACTCACTTTCCTGCTCGTGTTAGCACTGCATCCTCAATCCTTCGAATGCGACAAAAAGCCAAGGCATGAGACGCGGTGTCGTGGGGGTAGGTTTCGTTGATCTGCATTGCATTGCCCATATGGTTAACCCCCCAGCCGTTGTCCAAAGTGTCACGCGTCAGGGTTTCACGTGACGCTATCACGATCCAACGGTCGTCCAACATTAATCGTCTTGATTCGCTGCCACTGAACCGATCGATATCTTTCCGTCGGAAACTCAACCAAGTAATGACCTGACTTGGTTGCTTTCTTGGGCTGCTTGGCTTTCGCCTTCAGCTCAAGGCAGCAGAATTCCCTGCATCGTGAGTGGACATCCAGGGTAGTCTCATCTCCACCGACAAGCCCAACACCACGACTTTCTCCGGATTTCCCAGCTCATAGGGACAGCTGTGACATTTGTTGTGCATTCCCCGGATTCCCCGTGTTTTCTTGAGGTCCATCCACTCGTCAGATCCCAGCCTCAGTTGCCCACAACTATTGAAGTCGACCACTAGATTGGTGCAGACATAACTCAACATAGTCAAAGTAACCAGTATGACATAAGATGCTTACACCTACTTATCGGAGTTGCCGACATGATACCCTCAGTCCTCTATGTCGATTAGGATGGTGATCGAACCTGTCTGCCCCCCCCCAAAGAGCTCCGAATGTTATCTACCAAAGAGGTGTTCCAATCCCAAGTCTTTAGTGACACCAGCATGCTTTTGGTCTGATTGAGTAGAAGACATATCACGAAATTGCATCACCGCTGCTTGAATATCGATTCTCAAATACATGCTATCTGTAACATCACAATAATCAATACGTGCAACCATCCTAACAAGTATGTACAACCCGTTCTCAAGTATGAAGCCAAAAGAAGCAAACACCGCATGGGCTCGAAGAAATAAGCCTCCCCATATATAAAAACAACACAGCATGCCACAGAAAGGGTATCATTTCCTGGGTGGCCGCTTCAGCAGATCCCTCACCTTGGTACTTAGATCCATAAACTTCCTGTCCCTCCTATCCATATCTATCAGCAGGTTCTCGTATTTCATCTGCCACTCCTCTGTAGACAGCTTCGCCCCTGACTCTTCAGCCGTCGACCCATGGCCTGCATCCGTCTCCTCGAGCATTTCCAACGGCACTATCGCTTCCATCTGGTACTGCCCTCTGATGTGTCCCAGGCGATACTCCCATTCGCAAATGTATTTCCTTGCACCGTCCTGCACGCCCAAGCGCCTGAACGACAGCGCCCCGGATAGGAGGTACCCGCCTCCCGTCATGGCCGCCAGGTTTATTAGGAACGTTTCCGGTGACACGGCCGTCTTGTACATGTCTTCGAGGATCGAGTTGAGCATTGCCATGGCTTCGGTTGTGGAGCATGTGTGAGTTGGGTTCCCTTCGGCATCGAACCAATTCCCTGTAAGGCAGTTGCGCATCAAGTAGCCGAGAAGCTCATCTATGTTTGTTCGATCCTCGGTCCTCTCGAAAAACAATCGCGGGACATCTTTTGGGTGCGACATGGGCTCTCCGACCTGCTGCTGACCCGCAGCCCCTGCTTCGTCTGCAGCCTTTGTGAAACTTGAAGTTGTGCTGCAGTATGATGCGTGTAACTGAGCTTGGGATTCGCCATGTTTTCCGTTGACGAACACGGCTGGAGGAGGAGGAGGAGGAGTTGCAAGTCTCACGCTACCGGTCGGTCGGTCGGGAACCTGTAGAGATATACTAGGTCGAAGAGCTCGTGATGGAGCAGGATGCGGCTGTGATATGATCGAAGGGATCGAGATAGTATCCTCTGGAGGGCCACTATCTGATCTAGGAGGAACCAAAACTGGCGGGGCATGTGTGGGGGCGGTAGACTCCTCAGGGGTCGGCGCAGTTACTCCAACGGAGAACGGAGGTGAAGAAACATCTATAGGAGTACGGTTCATCGGTGGCCGTCCTCTTGGTTTGACACCGCCGTTGGCAACTCCAGGTCGCCAGGCCGAAGACACATTCTTTGGACCTCTGCGCTGCGCCGTGAGTCTCGGCTTCGAGGGCGTCACAGCAGATTGCGGCTCAAGAGCATCGTCCCAGAAAGATTTCCGCGAGTTTGGTGTAATTGCAGACTGCGGCCACCGAAATAGCGGCGCCTGGTAAGCACCATCACTTGGGGTCCAAGGTGCAGCGCCTAGTCTCGACGGATCTGCTGACATGGGAGCGCTTACACCCTCGAGAGCTGACGACGGGGCGAGGTGAGATCTCTGAGTCTGAGCGGGAGAAATGGAAGTGGAAGCGGAAGTGGAAGTGGCCGTGGCTGTGTCATCGTCGACGGGTCGTTTTCTGCCTCTCTTTGGCCGTATGTGAGGGAAAAGTGCCCTCAAGGCCATGTCATCCTCAAGAGCCACGCCATCACGGATAGCCTGGCTCGTGGGGTTGCTGTCTGTTGGGATGCTTGTCCAATAATCGTTTGGAATGTCCATGAGATACTCAAAAAAGGCCTTTACGTGCATGGAATTCATCCATTTCTAGACCGGTCTCTTGCGTTAGTGGATAACCCTCAGGATTGGGGTGTGCTCAACCGCGCAGTCACATACCTTTAACCTCACGCCATACTGTGCAACCTTCTGGGCGCTCTCCTCCTTGTTGGGGTCCGGCGGTTCAACGCCGAGCTTAGTCGTCAACTCAGTCCACGTCCGGATCTCGCTGTTGTAGAACTTGCGGACCAGCTCGTATATGGCAAAGGTGCAGAAGGACTTGCCGCCGCTGCGAGGCGGGTTGCGGAACGCCTCGCGCAGGCTGGCCGTGTCCGTGTCGAGCGGCACAGCGGGATTGCAGAACAAGATGAAGTCAACGTAAGCGTCCTCGACAGACCGCTCGGAAACGCTACGGTCCGGAAGACCCGGACGCGCGGTGAAGCTCGGGTCCGGAGGCGCAGCGGATCCGGCCCCCGATGCGCCGGGCTGAGGTGGAGGCTGAGCCGGAGGAGGCCGAGATGCGTGGTTGGCAGGTGATGACATTGCGAGTTCATCTCTCCAGTTTCTTCTTCCCTCTTGTTTCTTAGGGTCTCGTCTCTTACATAGTCGGCCCCTGTCGTTCAGAGACGGCAACAGGGACGGAAGAGAATGAGCCTGAAGGATGAGTTATGGCTTATGAGACATGAACGGTTAATCCTCCAAACGGGAGCTTCGGCGCAACAATTGACGGAATCAAGATTGCTCTACGAAGCCTCCCGTGACAATTCTCCAACTCAGGAACAATGTAGCCTCATGAATGCCATCCACAAAACAGTATTTTCCAGGGCACAAAGATGAAGGGGAGGGGGTTTCAAGTGGTAAATTAGGCCACCAAGCGACGGAGCAAAAGGGGCTAAATTTAGCAACTGGTCCAGGATGAGGTGTTTCTGCTTACTGTCACTTGCACGCAAGGGTAGATCAATGTCTATAGCACGAAACCATGTTTCCTGTGATCATTGTTCTCAAGCAGAATGTCTTTTCTAGTCAAGCCGTCACTCGCGTGGCCACTATAAAATCCGTGCAATTCCCGACATTCCTCACCCGACATTTCCTACTTGTTCGCTGCAGTGAACAAATAAACTCAGCAATTATTGCTCTGTACAGTAATCATGGGCCTTTACTAATTGACTGTACGCCCCTCCAATTGATCGTCGGCCAACGGTTGCGCATCTTGAAGATGACGTGCTCAATCACTCACGGCTTCATAACCAATTGCACCGCGTTTTGATTTGAAATCCATCTCTTGCCATGGTATATTTGCGAGTGCAGATGAAAGGTATAAAGGGCCATGGATGAAGCAAGTTGCTTCAAACAGATTCAGCATTCGGTCTTGAATAGCTTCATATTCGAGCTTGCCACAAAAAGTGTCTTGATTTCATATACAGATATCAATTTACCTCGGCTCTTTTGTCACAGACACCTCTTACAGCCACGTACCCGCGTTCTATCACTGTTAACTATACACAATAGCCATAACAGTCTCAGCAATGGCCATCTCATCACTTGCTCCCCGCGGTGACGTTACTGCAACTCTAAACTACTTCAATCCTCCCTCCGACAAGTCCACGCCTTACAACCACGTCGACACGCCCCCCGAGGGTCTTCCTCAGCGCAACTTCACAGATAATCCCCAGCCTACGACTATCCACGACATCCGCGGCCATGAGTCCGAATATCATCTAGACCGCGATGCTTTCCAGGTCATCCGCGATGTGCCACCCTCCAGTGAGCCCGACTTTGTCGACGACGAATCCATCAAGGCAAACTACTACCCTGAGCTTGAGCAGCTTCTCCTCAACAATGTTCCAGGCTCCAACCGCGTCTTCTTCTTTGACCATACTATTCGTCGTCAGAAACCCGACTCTCCGCGTGCACCGGTGACTCGTGTGCACATCGATCAGACCCCTGCGGCCGTGGCTCAACGAGTACGCCGGTACTTCCCTGACGAAGCAGACGAGCTTCTCAAGCGTCGCTATCGTCTCATCAACATTTGGCGACCCCTGAACAAAAAACCTGTCGAGTCTTTCCCTCTGGCCGTTGCATCCTCCGCCTCTGTCCAAGACGATGATGTTGTCCCCGTTGAGCACCGCTATCCTGGTGGATACCGCGGCTGGACTGCAGCTGTTCGTCATAATCCGGAGCAGCAGTGGTACTACCTCAGTGGCATGACGGGCAGTGAGCGTTTGTTGCTGGAGTGCTTCGACAGCGAGTCTCTCAAGTCTGGTTCTAAGATCAAGGGTCGTGTTCCGCACACTGCCTTTGAGGACCCAAGGACTCGGCCTGAGGCGGAGGGTCGTGAGAGTATCGAGGTCCGCGCATTGGTGTTTGGTCCTTGAACTTGCTTGGTTAGGGCAAAAGAGGATAAATAGAAAGTAATTTGAATAGGGAGGATCTTATGAGAACATGACTGTTTTCTTGGACAGCACAGCAGTTTGGTTTAGTTAAGCGCTTGTGATTTTGAATAACAAACATAGCATTTCTATTTCTATCATCAAGTCTTGAGCTCGATGTGAAAGTGAGAACATAAAATAAACTTGATTCCATGGTAGCTTCAGCTCATCGCTATTGACTAGCCGTGTGTGCTAGCATACTCTTCCCAAATTGAAGAGTCAAACAAATATCACATCGCCCCTTGATGCAGTCTTCCGAACTTCCTTAATCCAGATGCTGTCATAAGCCAAATCGATGCTACGCCAGTGCGCCGCGCTTGCAATACTATAAAAGGAGGGTACCATTGCTCGCAATAGCCTAATACTTGCGTCCCTTGCCACGAGTACTGTTGCTGCCCTGGCGACTCATGGCGACGCCGCCGGCACTGCTCTGACGGCTCATGGGCACTGCAGCACTCGACAGGCCCGCCACTGCGGCGCTTGCACCGGCATGCGCAGGGCTCGGCTGGTCTCGTAGGTTGCTGAGAGCTGGTAGGCCCAATGTATCGCGAACATTCTCTGGGTCTTCTCGGGGAGCGCTGGTGAAAGCAACATATCGCGAGTTCTGGTAAGGTGCTGCGACGGCTGCGAGAACCTTGCGCATTCCAGCTGGGTTATCAAGGTGGGCTCCAGGCTTATGCGCAGCATCGTACTGCTTGAAATAACCCATGACTGAGAGATCAGACACGATATCGTCATTTGACAGGGGTACGGGAAAGTTCTGGTCCGCAGTGCGAGGGTAAGGCTTGAGGTACTGCTGAGGCACCGGAGGTGGCATCTTGGGTGGCTCTTGGGCGTGCAGGATATCCAAGTTGTTCACCTCGAAGTTGGTGATACCCTCGAGACCCAGAATCTTGTCGTCGATGAAGTTTTGGTTTGCGCCGCCGCGAGTGCTGCGGGTAGCATGCGAGACAGAACGTTCCATGGCCGGGGCAGAGGGCTGAGAATCGGCGTCATGATCGCCAATGGCATCGCCGTTACCGGAATCGCTGTCCTCGGGAGACAAACCACCACCGTTCACGCGGTTGCGAAGAACGTACTGGTGCGCAGCAAGAGCAGCACTGTTGTAGTTGAGCGACAGCTCCTTGTCAGTAAAGAGCTTGTCAATGCTGTACACGGGACCGTTTTGCTTGGCAGCGACGCGCGCCTTCTCAGACTGCCATAGAGGTGTTGTGTTATGGTTGTCGAGGGCACGTCGTGTCGGGGCAGGTGATCCATCGTCATCGCCGGCGTTTCGCTTTCGCTTCTTGTTCTCAGAATACATCTGCATGTCATCGGCGTCCTTGCGCAGACGTGTGGCTCGCTTGCCATGAGGGCCACCAGGGCTCGCAGGGTTAGTCAGGCTGAACTGGTTCGGATTGAGTAGTAAGGCATTGGAGTCGTTAATCTCCAACACCTCTTTCTCCCGGTTCAGTCGGTTCTTCTTATGGGTAAGGGTGTTGATCAACCGATCGCGGAGGGTGCTCGTCAGTGCTCGGTGCTCTCGCTTTGCGGTCTCGACCTTGTAAGCAAAAGTGTTCTTATACTCTTGAAGTCGTCGTTCATATTCGTTCTGTTTGCGCAAAACTGTTAGCAAAGAAATGACTGCGTGGCGTGCGGCGCCTTTTTACCTTTGACTGCGACAGTTGAAAGTCACGAATTTCGACCAGATCCTCGACCTCGCCAACGAAGTCAGAGAATCGAATGCCAGCCATGTCAAGAAGACTGCGGGCATCTTCAGCGTTGACCGGAGGGCCTTGGGTATTGGCATGTTCCCTCTGAAGCTCAGAGATGACCTCAAGGACCTTTGGATCGTACGGGTCGAAGCGCTGGACGAGATTGATGTCGAATTGAATCTTCTGTAGCTGGTCGCGATAGGTCATGTCTCGCTCTCTGTGGAACTTGTCGGTCATGCTAGAGAGTCGCTCTATAAGAGCTTGTCTCTTGCGATCTCGTTTTGACTGAGAAGCGGGAGGGGGAGAGCGTCGGTCGGACCGGCCGCCCAAGTTCGCAGGGGCGGCTGCTTCGTTGGCAGCCATTGCGATGATTTGTTGAGTATGTGTAAGTGATTTCTGATGTATGGAGACTGTTTCTGTAGAGTTGTAGAGAAGAGTTTAGCAGGGCGAGAGTCGTATTCTCTCGTGCTTGTGGGTACAAAGTTGAAAGTTGGAAGGGTTGCGGGAGCCAAGAGTGCTTGCAACTTGGATAGAAGAGCTGAGTGCAAGTGAAAGTAATAGCAAGACAAACAAACGCAGAGTTCGCCGCTAAACAATGAACTTTTGATTGAGTGAACAATAGGGTAGGCAAACAGACAATCGTCAGTGCCAGTGTCAGTGCCGTTGCAATACAATAAAGTCAACCCAACAGACGCAATAGCAGAGAGTGTTTCTATTGTCTCGGCTCAAACAGAGAGAGAGAGGCCAGGCCCAGCAGCATGACCTCGCTGGGGCGCCTGTTTAGTGCCCTCACCGCCTACTGAAAACGGCAGTGTTGGAAAATAGTGGCCCGGGCCGATCGTGTCATTGCTGTTAGTGGAGTGATAACATGCGTGTGAGTGGACGGTGCTTGGCACTGTAATTGCACGGTTGAAGTTATGGAGCTTATTGAACAACAAGGTAATGAATGATACGGAAGTAGGGTCCACGACTTTCTTTAATTGATGGCGTCTATTCTACCCTCGTCATTGCTTCAGAGCCCTCCTCGAAGCTTGTGCAACTGGCTAATCAGGCCAAAACCACCCGGTGACTTTGTATCCTCTACCACAGTAGCTGCTGCATCTCTCGTGACACTTCCTTTCCGTGACCGCGATTCCACTTTGCCCTTATCTTTTGTTGCTTGCTCCATCTCCTTTATTAACTCCCGATGCTTATCCTCAACCATCTTGGCGAGGCCCTCTATAAACCTGTTTCTCCCCTTCTCCTCTGCCGTGTCCTTCCACACTTGCGAGAGCTCCTTGAGTTGCTCAATTCTCTGCGCAGCCTTCTCGATGCCTTGGACAGGGTCATCAGACGCGTTCAGTAAGTCCGATATCTCGTTTCGGATGTTCTTGAGCACTTCTTTGCCCTTTTCCTCTGAGCTCTGCTGTGCTGAACCAGGTTCGGGTGCTGATACGGATAGGAAGCCTGAGCTGACTGATACTTCTGACGGCGGGAAGACAAATTCCATAGCATCTCCAAAGGTTTTGATGACTGAATCCAATCGTGATCGCACGAGTGTCAGTGTTTGTAACTGTTTGATGAACTCAGGGTCATCCGGGTTTGCTGCGTCACTGTTAACGGCCGCGGCTGTTGTCGACGGTGCTGCACTTCTGTCCTCCTTGGCTGCGGCTGCAGCTGCGTTCTTCGCCTCAATGGCCTCTTGCAACCCTTCAGGCACAAACTTCTTGATATCGTCTTGAAGCGTCTCATTCATAGTTTCCTGGAGACTCAGCGTCTCACCCCGTAGCAGCTCCACCTCGTAGGCCAGACGACTTCCACTTCTCAGAATGTCATCAGTGAGGTGTGTGAGAGTGGTTGACAGCCGTGATGTCTGCGCATTGAGCTGTGAGATGAGACTCTGGGCTTGTGTGGACAGCTCAGCGAGGGGTGCAATGTCCGAACCCGTCCGACCAGGTACAGAGCGCTGCTGCAGCGGAGGTAAAGTCGAGTTGAGGAAAGTTGCAGGGTCAAAAGTCGGATCTAGAAAGTCTTGGAGGAACGCATCTGATGTATGTGTTGACTTTGGCTGGATAACTGCCCTGGACTTTCGCCTCACATGTCCTGGTCTGGTTGCGCTGCTTGTTGCCCGCCGACGGCCGGCTTTCAAATCCGAGGCCATTTCCGGTAAGAGTCTTCGTTTCTGTGAATTTTCAAGTTCATTTGACTCCAAGACCATGCGTTGTTGGGAAGCTGGCTTAGAAGGCTCAAGGGGTATGTGTGTATAGTTGCGTAGCTGCTGAGCTATGCTGGCCACTTTACCGCACCTGCATGACCTAACCGATGATAATCCGGCCACCCAGAACTAGGTACTGATCCTCCACTTACAACAATCATCATCCTCTTCTTGGTGTAAGACTTACAAACCCTCATACAAAAAGAATGAGCGATTCGCAGGAAGAAATGAAAGTCGATCCCTCTAGAGCTCAGGCTCTTGTCTCTCAGCTCAATTCGGTCAAGGAGCGTCTCGCTTCTGTAGCGAATGGTCGCAATGTATGTATGACCCTCACATTGACAACTCCAACGTGGAACGCCCTGGCTTACACATATCAGGTTCGACTTGTTGCTGTCTCGAAGCTAAAGCCTGCAAATGATATTCTAGCTCTTCATCAAGCTCCTGCTTCTCATGCTCACTTTGGCGAGAACTACGCCCAAGAGCTAACTCAAAAAGCGGCTTTGCTTCCGAATACCGTCCAGTGGCACTTTATCGGTGGTCTTCAGTCGGGTAAGATGCTGGACTCATACCATCTCGGCGACCGCCAAAACATTGACATACCATATTAGGTCATTGTAAATCCTTGGGAAAGATCCCAAACCTCTTCTGCGTCTCAAGCATAGACACCTCCAAAAAGGCCCAGCTCCTCAACACCACCCGGACCAACCTCCTCTCCTCACAGCCTGATCTTCCCAAGATCGGTGTTCACGTCCAAGTCAACACATCCGGCGAGGAGGCCAAGTCCGGCTGCTCTCCCGGTGACGAGACCGTGGCTTTGTGCCGTGAAATCATCGAGACGTGCCCCAGCCTGCGTCTACTCGGCCTCATGACCATTGGTGCCATCGCTCGCAGCAAGGCCACCACAGCTGAGACTGAGAACGAGGACTTCCTCACCCTCAAGGAGCAGCGGGATCTCGTGGCCAAGGAACTTAGCTTAGATCAGGAGAGTCTAGAGTTGAGCATGGGCATGAGTGAGGATTTTGAGGGTGCGGTGCGCTTGGGTAGTGGTGAGGTACGTGTAGGCAGCACTATCTTCGGAGAGAGGCCAGCGAAGGCGGATGCAAAGATCAAGGAGTAACATGAGGTCACTATAAGTACGAAATAATTATATTCATCTTCCACCCAGGGTTTCACCCAGACAGATGCGGCAACTCAGTTTCTCGGACAGCTCTCTTATATCGGCCTCACCCCCTTGTGGCACTGAGTAAGCTCGGATTAACTTCCTGCATCATGTTTCGTTCAATTTACAATGAGAGATCGTGGTATATGATAACTGCACCCTCCTTGGTCAGATCACTCCGCACAGCTTCGCCACAATTCTGCAGTGAAGGACTATGAGGGACATCAATGCAAGCAGCCTTTCGGACAGTAAATTCATGGCTTCGGTTGAGCGCTTCCTCCAACTTCCATGCTAAGTTCCCCAACGCCCATATGCTTCTGTGGTATTAAGACAACTCCTTTGAGGCGAATTGTATGAAAATAAGCACCGTGTTCTCCCATCAAGTCACCATCACATTGCGGAAAGAGTCTGAGATCTGCTCTCGCGATGGTGACTCGAATCGTTCCGGTGCTGTAGAAATTCCTGCAGCAAGCCGTTCTTGCATGTACTTCAACAGCAGGGCCGGCACGGAATCATCCGTGGCACGAATAGTCAACCGGATCATCTAGTGAGCGGTTAGAATATGCACTGTTGCAGAGTAGTATGTCGCATCTTACCTGTTGTCCGTAATTTGGCTCCAGTCTCAGCAGACAGCCAAATTTACCTCCTTGAGATGTGTGAAGCACGCTCGCACCGACAACGTTCTTCGGGTTAGGATCCACCATGTCTAGTACACGCCATCTGAATCCCTCAACTGTCTTTGTCACAAAGCTCTCTGTGAGCTGTCTATCGCCCTTGCCAGAGACTCCAAAGATGGCTTGTGCCTCGCGTGGGGCACCACCGATCTGCTTCCACCTCTTAAAAAAGTCCTCTGCAGTCAACTCAGCTGGATCCATAAACTTGTGTATCGATACAGGAAGCTTCAGTGTGAGTGCCTGCAGGGCGCCAGCCAGGTAACTGATTCGTACAGTGGGACTCTTCTCAAAGATCTTCTTTGCCTCAAACATAACAACTTGTTGAGATTGCCCACCTTGCACAATGGTACTATCAGGAAGGTTTTTGACATCCCATGTGAGGTTACTCTTCTCACTTTCGTCCAAATCCAAGGTTGTTGTGAAGGATGTCATCGTTGCCGGGGTTTTGTTCTTGAAGTATGTGATCAAGCAAGCCATCTGGCCACGATACTCAGATCGGACGCCAATCTGCAACTGGCCATCCTCGTAGAGCACACCGTCCGATCGAACCAGAAGTTTGTTGAACCCTTGCTCCCATCCTGGCGACAAGTGAGCTGCGCTGGCCAAGTTAGGAGCCTTGAGCATCTTTGGCTCTGATGGTGTAGGTGCGTTGAGGTCAAGGCCAGCCAAATCGGCAACGCCATTGCCATGACCGTTCGCGTTGGTTGAAGCTTGTCCGTTCGGTTTGCCATTGAGAGGCACATTAGCGCTAAAGGTCCTCTTGAGTGCTCCAGTTCCCATGCTAAGTTCCCTGGAGTCAGCGTTGGCATCTTTTCCTCCCACAACCCAGGTCCTTCGATCGCTCGTGTTGGCATGTTTCTGATGTAATCTTGAGAGAAGCGCGGATTGCCTTTCGGGGAAGGGTGGCATTTCGTCGCAAACAGTTCGTAGAAGGTCATCCGTTGGCATATTCACAAGGGTCAAGTACTCGCAAGCTCTCTGTTGAAGCTCCGAATCCAGGTTGTGGCTGTGGAACTCAAACACATGAACGAGCTGAGGCTTGATTTCCGGAAACAAGTTAACGTATTTGACGAAACATGAGAGGATCATAGCACGAGTACTCGAAGAGCATGCCGTCAGCTTTCCCTGAAGGGCCATGAATTGTTCGATGGGACTGCAACGAGGCTGGTCGGCAACCAGATGACCAAACTCTCCTAGGATGTAGGCACCAATCTTGACAAGGGTTTCGTGACAGTGGTCGCCTTTGACGTACTGCAGCGCATTTTGAGCTGCGTAGACCTGTAGCTCTTCGTTGTTTGTCACGATCTGGATGACTCGCTGCCATACCTCATCGCTGACATGGTCTCCAGCCATGGCGATGAGTCTTAGGGAGATATCGACATACCACTGCACATCAGTCGCGTACTTCTCCGTAAGAATGGCGATCTTAAGGACCATTTCTTCTCGGATAGCAAAGTCGGCGTTTTGTAGATAGTGCAGTAGCTCGCCAACGATGACCTGGGCATTGGTAGCGTCACACATGCTGTAGAGTAGATCAAGACCCTTGCGGCGAACGCTAATATCTCGATCCTTGAGTGAACCAAGAATAATGTCTTGGTGCTGCTTGATGGGATCGAGAGTTTCGGCGCGTGCAGCGAGATGTGTCATGGCCTCCAAACCTAGATACCTGACGTTGGTCTCCCGGCTCTGGATAAACTTGCCCAGTCTCGTCGAAATCTGCTTCATCAGGGCATGCTCAGTGTCCAGGTGAATGATAAGGTTGATGGCTTCGAAGAGCACGGCGTTCTGTGCGTTGTTCTGCTGAACGTTCTTATTGGTCTCCATAGCTAGGTTCAGGATCTTTTGCAAAGACTCGCGAATCATTTCTCGAACGTGGGTGTCCTCTAAACTGGGGTCAGTGTTGCTCCCTCTGGTTAATCGCGACATCTCAACTTACCTGCAGGGGGGAAGTATTGTAGAAGCCGAATTAACTTGATCTGCAGCCAAGGGCAGGGGACTTTATAGTACAGGTAGTCGGTCGTGTACTCGCCGTCGATGAGAATGCGCTTCAGGCGAGCTGCCGCTTTAGCATACGCTCCCTTGTATTGGTCCAAGTTGTCTTGGGCTAAAGTCATGACGAGTGATGTGACTGAAAGTGCCACGCCAAGGTCAGAGTCATCCATCAGGTGAATAAGGCGCTCCGCCCATTGTGGTGATATGATATCCGGGTGCTTGCGATATAGTCGAAGGAGCGTCAGCGCCGCCTTCTTCTTGACGAAGGACTTGGATGTTCTGAGCAATAACAGTCAGCGGGATTATTTCGTAGCAAAGGGGTACAAGCGCGTACGGGGAAATCAAAAGCCTATGAACCTCTCCATTTAAAGCTTCACCCATCTCTCGGCTTCCCACGTTGGCAATCGCATGGAGGGCTAGACAATTGAAAAGCTCATTATGGTCGAGAAGATCCTTTCGGATGCTGTTGACAACAAGGTGCAACAGTTCGTGCTTCTCGTGAAGGAAGAGCGTCATGGCCAGATAGCCAATCTGCTTCTCAGAATACTTGTTGGCTGAGATCAGGTTGACAGCCTCAAGATGTCCAAAATCAACGTTCCAACCAAGGATATAAATGTACAGTAGCTTGCAGACATATTTCTTCTTGTGGTAACCACTGAGACTGCCGTCCTTGAACTTCTGTCGGATATTGGCCAGCTCCTTATTGATTCGCTTCTCCTCAAGCTCGCGCGCTCTTGCATTTCTCAGATCAGCGATAAACTGAACCAGGCCACGCATATTGGCATTGCTGCTACTCGAGCGGCCGAGGAAGCCGGATCCTGAGCTCGACATGGCAGGCGTAGATTTACTGAGGTATACGGAGGTATTCGTGCGGACAATTTACTGAAGACCCCTGATTTTAGGCACGAGACCGGGGGGCAGTTGGCTCAGATGGGTTCGTCGGTCGAAAGGCGTAGGGGAGAATGAGGTCGAAATGTCTCCAAAACAGAGTGTGGTCGCGCCTTATCGCAAAGATCGCATAGTCGACTCGAATTGTCCAGACGGCTCATGCGCCAGACATCGATTGTATGTCGATGTGACGGGAGATTACTCGTTGGAGGGGCGAGCTAAGCAGAAGATGCGGATGCGGACGTGGTGGTGGTGGTGGTGGTGGTAGTGGGTGGTCTCTGCTCTGGGTTCTGGGTGCGGCCTAAGTTAATTGTTAGGAGTTGCAGAAGAGGCCCGTGGGCTAGGGAACGGATCAGTCGGGGGACTGACAAGGGCTATGACAGGAGAGAAGGGATTATATGTAAGCACTTTGCTGCTGAGAGATCGTTACCAGGTTTCTGCAGTGACTTATTGAATGTCCCTGGAGATAGAGTGATGTGATTGAAGGCAGGATATTCTGCAAGATGAGGTGGGTTGTGAAGCGTGTTCTTCTGTCATCCCATCCCATATGCAGGCCTCTAATAAGAAGCCTCCTGTCTCCTGCCTCCTGCGGGTGCAATAACGGCCGAAAAGGGTTTGGTCGCCAAATGTTCGAAATGGTCCGTGCATCATCCACTCAAAGCTGCAGCCAGTAAAGAGCTACCATAATTGAGTCTATCAAATCCATCATGACTTCTATTGCATCAACTCATCATTCTCATATTTAAACCAAATTTCTTCTTTTCTGTCAAGCTCCATATCAACTTGACTGACAGACTCTGCAATGGCATCACGCGTGGTTCCATCACTGGCGATTCGATGTAGTCTGCGAACTTTCTCATGGCCAGCCAATATTGGCCGTTCCATCACAAATCAACGCTTCTATGCTGTTCAAGCTTCCGGAGCTCCTCGTTTTCAGGTCTTTAATCAGCATGCAAAATGGCTCCAGAAAGAGCGCGCTGGCAGGAATGCCGAAGAAAGCCGCGACGCTGATTACCTCAAGGAGGAGGTTGCCATTCGAGTGTCGGAAAGACTTCTAGTAAGCGTCTTATGTCTCTAAACGGCCACTCGTCTCTGACCTTAGATCAGGACATCAAACGCCGTTTTCCTCGAGTGCTAGATCTCGGTGCTAACTCGTGCAATATCGCACGAGCTTTGGTTATTGAGAACCCTGATCCTGACCCCAACACACCTGAGTCGCCCCCGTTGTCAACACGCATTGACGAATTAGTTGCTGTTGATTCTTCTCATTCACTACTTCATCGAGATGCCGATCATGATTTCAACAAGAAACTCAACATCACTCGGAAAGTTATGGATGATCAGGAAACGATTCCTTATGATCCCGCCTCTTTTGACTTGGTTCTGAGCTCATTGAGCCTCCATTGGATCAACGATCTGCCTGGCATTCTCACTCAGATCAACAATGTTCTCAAGCCAGACTCTCCTTTTATTGGTGCCATGCTTGGTGGTGACACGCTCTTCGAGTTGAGAACATCACTGCAGCTGGCAGAGACGGAAAGACGGGGCGGCATGTCACCGCGAGTCTCTCCTCTGGCTGATGTCAAGGATATTGGCGG
Organism: Fusarium nurragi; assembly: GCA_012977755.1. Classification (NCBI taxonomy): domain Eukaryota; kingdom Fungi; phylum Ascomycota; class Sordariomycetes; order Hypocreales; family Nectriaceae; genus Fusarium; species Fusarium nurragi. The sequence continues at coordinate 7,066 of JAALXI010000520.1, read as the reverse complement.
CCTGCTCCAGAAAGCCGGCTTCAAGATGTTGACAGTCGATATTGATGATATCATTGTTGACTATCCTGATACGTTTGCTTTGATGCAGGATCTTCAAGCAATGGGAGAGGGCAATGCTGTGCTTGGGAGAGAGATGGGCGCAATCTCGCGCGATGTTCTTCTCGCAAGTGATGCTATCTACAAGGAACTCCACGGTAACCCAGATGGGTCTATTCCTGCTACATTCCGAATCATATATATGATTGGATGGCGTGAGGGTGAGAATCAACCGAAGCCACTGCCCAGGGGAAGTGGTGATATAAACTTGAAAGATATCCTGGAGCAAAAATGAGACGGGCTGATGGCTTGTATAATTTAAATAATGCAACATGAATGACTAGGTTACCCGTAGAGTTGTTTACTCCGCGGTTCATGATTGTCGCATATCATGATTCTATGTGTTCTTGACCGCTCACCGTCGCGATACACGCATCTGTCCTCTAAACCCTACGCCAGTCGGTCATGGTGCGACCGATACATCCCAAGCCAGCAACCTCAACGACCTTCTCGTGCCAGCTAAGGAGGACACTCATGGCTGCTGTTGCCGACTCGTTCGCACCAGGTCGTCCGCCAATTTGACTAAACCCTCCTGTCGATTGAGGTGTAACCTTGTTCGGTGTTCGCGAAGCTGCGCCGGGGTGAACCGTGGCCATTCCCTTGTAGCTAGATGCTCTCGTTAGATACTTTCTCGATTATCCGACATACCAACATGGAAACATACATGTATTTCATCAGAACATCCAAGCACTCATGGCCGCCGTCGGATTCGTAGATGCTCTTTAACAAGGGGGACATATCGCTCGCCTTGATCGACTGCAGAACCTCGATGATAGTATGCAAGTGCGCATCCTGTAATCAAACCCGGTGTTAGACATGACATCTCCCAGAAGCCATTATACGGTGTCGGTTCTTGAGATCAGGTTGACGTACCTTGGCGGCATCTGTTCCATTGTAGACAGGCGTCTCCAAGCTTCCCCTCAAAGCTCCCTCGGAATCACCTCCCCGTAGAAGCTGCCTAATTTGTGCGGAAAGTTGTTTCACTTCCGCCTCGTCAATTTCAGGCTGTGGTGGGTGGAGGGTCGAGGTGTCGAAGTTGACGCTGGAGTCCTCTTCCAGAGCGTCAATGTTGATGGTGCGCCAGGCATCGCCGAGCGTCGCGCTCGTATGCTGTTGGATGATTGACATCTTAGACGATAGGTCTTGTCGAACGAATGGCGATGTCTGTACGTTGCAGGCGGCTCGTGCTGCTCAATATGCCTGTATTGGAAGGAAGCTATATCGGTGTCGGCGTGGTTGGACGTTCAAGCTGCGTCAGCGATGGCGGGGTGGAGGTGAGGCTGGTGAGGTGGCTTGGACGAGAGTTACTTGCCTTATCGGGGACTTGATGCTGGTGAGATAGGATGGTACATTGGGCGCGCGCAGTTTCAGTGGTGCAGGCCCCGCTATAGGGGCTCCTACGGCGGATATCAACTATCTCATTGATGGATGAATGTACCGCGCTATCTACACATCATGTATTGTATGCTCTTCTCTACGTTTTGAGAATCAATCAAGACTATCGAATATACATCCCTATCAGGCTGCTGATTGACTCGACATACTCGCATATGGTTTTCGAGTTCTAGCGGTTAAGTATTTGCTCTTCATTCAACTTTACTTTGAAAGACTACAAGCTCACAACGTCATAACATGCACGGCTTTATCTGAAGATTGCCAGGAGCACAATTCGATGAATGACAACCAGAGCATGACTGCAAATACCATACTCAGGATCAGATACATGTCACAGTATAGCAATAAAATCCGCGAACCAATAACTAAGAGATTCCCAACAGTACACACATGGGATGAAGGAAGCAAATCGAGCCAGTGATGAGCGGGTTACCCTAAACCAGAAGATTGGGTGTCAGTGTCACCCCAGAAACACCTTCCTCCATACATACATCGCCAGTGACCAAAATACCTTCTTGAAAATCACAGAAACCCCAATATTGAAACTCCCAACTTCCGTGTGTATCGGATCATCAAAGTTGACCCGAAAAATCCAGTTATACCAGGGTTCAGTCATGGGGTTGCAAACAACGGGAGGTTATTCCCCTACACGATTCATCACCACCCTCAGGCGGCTGAAATGACCGCCTGACGGACGGTTGTTCGGGAGACGCCGTGCCGCATTGCTTCCCCAGGTTGAGATGTTGCCCTAACGGGTAGTGTAGGGATCAGTTTGATTGAGTCAGCTTCCTGAAGCTCTCTGACTATACCCAGCACTTGGCTCAACTATCACGACTCGTGTTGAACAACGTAGATCAGAAACAACCCTACTACAGCCACACTCAGAAGGTTATTGGATTATCTTTTAGCGGCGTCAATACACTATCGATATCGATCATTCCGGAAGCACAGCGGGTGGGCGACAGTGGATCTATCATCTACTCTCATCCCATCAGAAGCTTGACTCATGGCTACCTGGTCCGCCGTCCCGGGGAGCATACCCGGTGTGAACGACACACACTACAGAACAAATGCTGTGGACTGTCTTCACAGATCGTCCTTCCAGAAGGTTACGACACCAGTGAAGAGGCCTCTCTTGTCCCCACATAAACAAACCAGGTGTGCAAGGGGCCATGACAGCATTGCTCTTTGGGACGAATATTTTTATTAAATCATCAGGCGGACCTGGCACGGATGCACTACATTGGCGGAAGCGGTTCCCCGGTGACACAAATGCCACAATCCCGTCCCAACGAATACGATTGAACCTACTGGAAAGCTTTGAACCGTCAATGGTGATAAACCGACAAAGAATTGGTGCATCAATGAGCAGCAGTGGCCGTCGTTGGTATGAGGTAAGCATCAGACCAGCTAAATAAGGAAGCACGTTAAGTTTGCCTAGTCAGCGTGTAAGATAGCGCGTCTTGTCAGGATCCCAATTTTGATCTGCAACATTGTTCGCTGAGTCTTCTGGAAAGTATAGACCGCGCTAGGGCCCATTTTCAGACCACTGCGCCGTGGATCCGATAGGTAGGTAGACGATGATGACGACCCCACCCTCTGAGATCCCAAGAAGGGTCTTCAGCTCATCGCCTCGTGGCCCAGGCTATGTTCAGAAAGCAGAAGCAGCTCCAATACCGATGACATTTCGTACATGACTAGTTAGAATAGTCCAGGAACCAAATGTCACCGGCTCGTACGCGAGCCTGATCTACAAGTAGCTGCCTTGCTCGATATCCGGCCACGGTAGTGTGATGAGATAAATCAATAGTACCAATCCATGTGGCATCGGGTTGGTCTGGCTGGGCATACTATTTATTATGCCTTCATTTTCAGCCACTACTTCTACGGCTGGCACTTACTACGAGCCCTAGAGGCAGGGTCTCGGCAAGAGATCTGGCATAAGGGCCGACATGCCAAAGCTATCTTCGCATTGAAGGCCGGGACGAGTAAAAAAAAAAAGGTGAATATGTGCTTCTACGAGTATGGATAACTTCATGCTCGGTGGAAATCAAACCAAGAAGACCCAGACAAAGTCGGCTATGCCAAGCATGGCTTGCTGCTACATGCCGAGTGGATGTTTGTCAGTCTTGGTAACAACCAATTCCACTGATCTCCAGCAAGCAGGAAGGGACAGTCACATGACATGCGAGCGCACCGCATCAGTTGCATCTGGGGGATGAGGCTCAAGACTGTTATCTAAACTGATGGACTGGTACGGATGAGACCCTTCAGAAACACGACAGAAAGTGGGTGAATGTTGGAACGAACGACAACGACCCCTGTTTCAAATGTTTGGAAATTGGCTAATGCAGGAACGTCGAAGGTCCGGGGCTTCCATGCGGCACGACGGTCTGCGTAAACCGCCACAACGTGTGCGCTAGTTCGGGTGTGTGCAGCGATCTACCCCTGAACTTGCAGGACGGGAGTTGGTGGCAGTTCATCCCAATCCCAATCCATCACCCATCCCCACATGATAAAGGCCACCAAATTACTATGTACCTGGCTGAGGTGGAGCTTAGACCGTAAAGGCATCTGCTAAAGACCATGAGCCGAGTTTTTGTGTCAACTTAACTGTACAGTATTTCATTACCGCATGTCAACCCCTGGCACAGTGAGGAAGTATCCTGCATGGTGTCCTTTTGTGTGGAGTTCTGCATGATTTGACATGTTTCTGGAAGCTTTCCAAACAGCCCCGTCGGCCCACTCAGACTTCCACACCACAAATCGGCACGGATCGAGGCTGGGACATTCTGGGCGTTGGGATCTGATAATGGGCTGAAAAACAGTTGAACCAGTGGCTGTCGACTCATACTGCAGATGACTGATGCCTCAATGACAGCCAGCAAGCGTCGCTTACATCACCTAGCTCCGAGTGTTACACCATGGCAGAAACTGCCAGGAGAACCAAGAATCGAACATGGCTTCTCGGCGAATTAAGCTGATGTGGCATACAGTATCTACCTGCCAACCTAAGGGACGTTGACCCAGTATTAGGCGAGGCCGGTAATACTTCCGTTGCACGAGGTACGCAGGGATGGGGGATGGAGCTTCTTGTGACGCCATGGTTCCCTGGGAGTTGTTGACTTTGCGACGTCTCATTTGACACCAGCTGAATACGAAACAATTTTATGACTTTTGGTGCTCAGCTCCTTTTAACGACTTCCCATGAAGATGACCAGATTGAGGGACGTTCAATCCCCCAAACAACCTCATTGGCAACCGGCTTGAATATCACTTTCGTTGACACGCACACACGTGCTTGGCTAGACATCGTAGCAGATGCCTCAAGGTTCACCTCAGATATGTACGGGCCAACCGAGATGCTCCAGTGGTTCCGTGTTCTTGGGATGCGATATGATAGACGGGGCGGCATGGTTCCGACTGAGAAGCGACAGCATCTTTCGGCCGAGGAACTCCCATGTTTCGCGCACACAGGACAATTCATAGTCTGAGCACGAGGGGACATCCGTCCTCATCGAAGCCTGCGAAAGCTTGGATACCCAGGGCTGTCACATACTGGACTTGCATAATGTTGGCATCGATTCGTCTACTACGAGTCACCGGACTATGGCTCGATTGCCGGTCTGTGTGAAACCCACCAGTTCGGAACCAGATAGCCATGGAGCCCAGAACAGACAGTTGCTAAATATGGACTGCGCGGACTGTTTAATATCAGGCATCAGACCCGTATGCAAGGAACACACATCATGTTGCAAAGCGGCATCTATCACGATATTGACCAAATGCGGAAACAAGCACGAAGTACCAACTTTGCGAAAACTTCGGTGTGGTCTCGCATGCAGTAACTGGATGCACCACATAACTTCATTGATATTTATATCTTTTGAAATATGTCTTGCTTCTCAACTTCACTTGAGCTATGGTATCCGAAGAACCTGGAAACCGATAAAACAGCCTCGGTTGACAGGTCTCTTACCTGCCTGTACGAGATTGGTCAACAGAATATGCAAACACAATACGTCATTTCTCGCGTAGCATTGGCGATCTGCTATTTAATCACTGTTTGGCTCTTTCGTTTGAGAAATCATGCGCCATCAGAGTATGATACAAGTGCGACAAAGTTTCCTTTATGTGTTACCCAGACTCACGGACGCGTTATGCTTACCGCGCTCTGACATTAGCTGATTCCATCTTGCGACGAGCTGAGACGTGAGGTGTGTGGGGGTTTGGAGAACATCTCTTATTCCACGGAGCACCAATATCTGGCATATGTAAGGGCGTTGACTCGTAGGAAAACCTGTGGACAAGGAACCACCGCGTAAAGTAAACAGACATGCCTAACTTGTATTCGCAAGCCCAGCCATACAAAGACTAATAGGTAGGTAGGAAAAACAAGACGGTTGGATGGGGAACTGCTGGAACAATTGGGTTGACATGAGAAATATAGCCTGAATCACGATAGGCAGGCTACTACTACTACGTAGCAGGACTGGGAGCACCGAGGGAATGGAGGACCCTGTCCATGCCACAGAAGCGCCAGAAGAGGCCGATTCGACGATTTCGTACCCGGCTTTGTAGCGTCCCCCATGCAGTATGATTGTATTGCACAGTGCACCGATGCGGCCCTAAGTACCGCCCAGACCCTCAAGCCTGACGTCGGCCGCATCTCACAATTCCCGCCGGCGCGGATTGATTTGGCTGGGTATTGGGTCCACCACGGGGCGCCGGGAGTCCATCGGTACGGTACGTTGGAGAAGGTTTGCTCCGAGCTGTAAAGAACAATCATGGACATACACACACACACACACTGTCGTTTCTGAGGTTTATAGGTTGAAAGCGGGCCCTGACGGGCTGTCAACGTCACAACCAACGAACCAACGTCCTAACGACTGTACCTATGAAGTTACAGAAGAAGGGCACTGTTTCCTGCAACAGGAGGTGGTTATAGGAACAGGAACAGAAGGCCCCCAGGGATGAAGGAAGCGGATATGGGGGTGTGGTGGATTGAAGACGAGGCGTGGGAAAACGGTCCGGAAGTGATGGGCCCCCCGGAGACATTGCACGCCTTGCAGCAAAAGCAGATCCCAGCGGCTTCTAACCCCTGTGACCCGGTGGCCTGGGTGTCCCAGAGAGAGGAGAGTAAGAACCAAGCAGAGGTATCGGGTATGTTTCGAGGTACATGCTGGATGCTGTTCGGATCAGCGCTCCTCAGGGGAGCCATGCAGCCCATGCAGCCCATGGAGCCATGGCCTGGGTCCTGGAGCAGCGGAGGCTACTTACTGTTCAACCCATGCTAATGCCTGTAGGCGAGAAGCGAGAGAAGGTTGAGAGAAGCGCGCCCTGACTTTAGAAGCCCGAGCACCCTTCTTTGATCCCCATCAGCCACGGACGGCTACCTCGTGGAGACATGCATAGGCCCTGGAAAGAATGCCATGAAACATGGTCCAGCCAAGTAACGCCCTCGTCTCTCCTTTTTTTCTTTGGGTTTTTTTTTGCTTTTTTTTTGCTTTGGATGGATGGAGACGTGGCTCGTTGTTTTTTGTCACCCCTCCGGAACGCCCCCCCCCTGGCC